>JAQMWT010000318.1:0-228245 GCA_029834535.1 Chrysophaeum taylorii
ACTATTATGTGTGCGACACTGGAACATTTCACGAACCTATCTCTACATCGAGGGTTTTCTCTCCGCAATGCGGCTTTTCCCTCTCTCCTTCTTCCCTTACCCTTCCGCCCCTTTTATCTCAGATTATGAAGAACCCAACCTGAAGCTCTTTTCCAACTGGAGTGGGCCTCCAGTGCGTACCGGTCGGGTACGGGTTTTCTGTTTAATTTACAGAGACTTCGTTCAACGTTATCAGTGTAAACGCTGCGATGGGACCTAATGTCCTTAGGGCTTTTTTAGGGCCTAAATCCCTACCTTGGGTAGTAGCATGTGACAAGCGGAATGGTCCAGTACACGCCCTAAGACTGCACGCAGTCCTCTTCCATGTACCCGGAGAGAGGGTCCCAGTCTCTCCAGGTTGATGACTTGTTCCATACGCTCGGAGCTAGACGTTATGTTGGCGACCGGCTTGGCTAAGATTGCGAATGGTTTGGAGTTTGCGACGAACTTCACGAAGGAAGACCTGGAGCGTGTGGTCTGGAGTAGATGGTTTGGGTGGATGAGGTTGCGTGGGAAGGTGACCTTTCGAAGATGCTGGTGCTCGCGTTGTCATTGGTGACAGGAGGAGGCGGGGGCTCGGTGCTTGTTCTTCGGTAGGGTGACAGGGGTGGCCTTGGGCTTGGAACTGTCATTGAACGTCGTAGTAAGACGGGGAGCGAGATTAGGCGCTTTTTGCCTGAGGGGGCTTTTGACGAGCCGCGAAATTTGCTTCTTGCGTAGCGTGTAGTTGTAATAGATCATTTGTCTTCCTCTTGATCAAGATTGGCCTCCGTGAGAAAAACGGCGACGGGTCGGTGGCTTCAATGGGGTCCGGTGGGGTTTTCGTCTTCAGAGGGAGAGTGTTTCATCATCGTCTTCGGTGAGGTGGAGACCATGACGGCGGGTCGAAAAGCGTGGGTTGTCCTTTCTCTTTGTTGGCAGACGACCAATGCAGTCCGTAACAAGCGCAAGGCTTTGAAGTTAAGAGTGGGGTGAGGCTTGAGGTGAGCCCAAAAGTGGCGCTCAAACGTTGAAATAACAGTGATGCGGGCGCTAGAGCTTAGGAAAGGTGGTGGATGGCGTCCTTGTCTCGTCCGAGTAATAGCGAACGTTGGAGGTGCGCAAACAGTTAGCGAGACGTGCAAAGCCTTGATGTGTGTTGGGGCGCGGGAGTCAAGCAAGCTTGGGGGTACTTGAATCGAAGACCTTGGTGATTTCTTCGAGGATCTTGTTGTCGGGAAGTTGGAGAGAACGTCCGTGGTGATCTGGCGGAGCTGCTGCTGGACATGACGCATGTAATCGATGTAGTGAGCTGGTTCATGGATTTCAGGTTGAACGGCGTGTCCAGAAAGGCATTGTAAACTAATGCGCATGATGATGTGGTTCTGGCCCGTATGCTTATCGAGTGCGAGGCGAACTTGCAGCCGAATTCGAGTCCTATTGGGTAGGAGGATCCAAGTGCATCGATTTTCGTCGTATGCTGGGTGCTTGACGGAGTCGCTACCGGCATGTAGAAAAGAATCGCGAAATAGGGGGTGTGCGGTCTCGCGGAGATTTTGATACGATGAAGTCGGCTTCTTTCCTTGGAGATGCGGTTGAGTGATCGGGTATAGCTTGCCTTTGTTATATCGGTCGGGTCCTTGTCTTGGTTCTTGAGCTGGCTTGGGCTTTTGTGGCGTAAGGAGAATTTTAGGGGCTACCTGGCGTGCCTTCGAATCCTGGCTCGCCGATCGCGTCCGTGCCCTTGGTGGGATCACTGGACGAGGATGGCCGTTCTCCCGCCACGCGATCACAAACAACTTCCGTGCCTGGTCCTCTCAACTTGAGGATCGGCTGTTGCTTTATGATCAAGGATAGAAAATCAGAAATCAGGGTGACATGCGTCACGGAAAGGGAGATGATGTCATATAGAACACTGACATCATCGGAACGGAGTAGGGTGCCCCTGATAAGGGGGGGCCCTAGAAGAGGGGTAAGCCTTAGGAGGCGGGAGTTGCCGCCACAGGACTCCCCTGGTAAGAATTCGAGCTGTCCCAGCGAGGTGCTAGCGCGAGGAGCGCGGCTTCGCCTTACGAGCATCTCGTGAACGAATCTTCTGGTAAACGCGGGTGATGATCGGTTCAGGAACTCGACCACTGCGTAAAGTAAACTTGGGTATCAACACATCAATCTCGTGTGGAGCGAAATCCGTGACACAAGGAGTTGTGTTGGAGGAAATTCGGGACTTGTCGGTGAAACTTCGACCTTCAACGTCCTTGAATTCGGGCTTGAGCTTGCGGTGCGAAAGGTGAGAGGTCGGCTTGAAATAAGCGACATCATCGTTCGGACCCAAATCGGAATAGAAATGTAGAGCAACACGATCATTTTGGTAATCGTAAGGCTCGTAAACCTCGGCAACATAAATCTTCTTGCGCCAATCAGATCGCTTCCGGTCAGGAATCCGGAAAACAACAAACTTACCGTGCTGATAATCATCACGGAAGGTTTCTTCGGTTTTGCGGATGGTTTGATCAACGATGGAGGTACCATCACAGGCGTGATCTGACTTACATGAACACGCCGCTCTTCGGGCGGAGAGTCGAGAGACTCAATCCTATAGGTGACCGGGTAGAGGTTCCTTGATAATAAACGGCCTCGCCATTCCGGTCGAAGTTTGTTCTGAAGGAAAGGGATGTAGAGCAAAACGTGCGATCCTTCCTTGTATTCAACATCAACATGATCAGCATTGTAAGCCAATCGTTCGCTGTTTCTTCAAAGCTTTATCACGAGCTCGCGGACGATCTTTGTATAATATTTCAATCGTTCGCGAGTCTCGGCGACTGCATCAGAGCGAGTCTTCGGCAATAATCGTGTATCAAAATCCATGAGCGTGTAGTCAGTCGGCAGCATCGGCTGACGGTTCAGGCGCAGCATAAAGGGAGAAATCTGCGTGCCTGGAATAAACTTGCGGTTGTAGCAAAACGCAATATAATGAGCAAAGTCAGGCCAATCCGTGATGTTCCGGCCTTGAAGGCAAGCACGGAGGAAGGCCTTGATAAATCGGTTGACACGCTCAGCCGGGTTCGACTGGGCATGATAGGGAATCGTAGTTTGGTATCGTGTGTTAAAGAGATGGCAAAACTCGCGCATCAACTTGTTCACGAACTCTTTACCGTTGTCGGTACGAATCATCTGGGGCAAGTAGCCCTGAGAGGAATGTTAATGACAAAAGACTCGAGGACAGACTCAGCAGTCTTATCGTTCAAAACATCCAGAATCAAGAAATGCGAGAGCGGATCAAAAAATACTAGAAGATACGTCTCGGGACCAGCGCTGGGCAAGCCAAATAAATCCATGCAAAGAACAGCACCATCACCATCGTAGACGGGCTGCTGCAAGAGTCCAGCTCGTTTCGGCTCAGGCGTACGAGCTTTCTGGCAAACTAAGCATTCAGCAATGAAGACTCCAACTTCGTTCGACATGTGAGGCCACCAAAATCGTTCTTGGATAGCCTGGACGGTACTGTGACGTCCCATATGACCACCGTTAACCGGAGTGTCATGGTAGAGTCGAATAATGCGCTTGCGCAACGTAGCAGGTGCAACAATCATCGGGTGCGAATCAGCAGAAATGCGGTAAAGAACATCTTTAACGACTTCGAATCGTTCGTTCGCTCGGGAACGTCGCGGCGTCTGACCTTGGGCCATTCGGTAGCGAATATCCTCGCAAGTAGCATCAGATTCTTGCTCACGTGCGATCTCAGCGAGCGTCATATTATCGGGTATCTTATCGATATAATCTTTGTAAGCGGCTGCGTCCTTGAAGATCTGTGGCTCATCGCGCGCACGGTTCTTCCGACGTTGTCTCGTAGCGTGAGACGTAGCCAATTTCATCGGATCCTTTTCAGGGTCTTCGTCTTCGTCTTCCGGCAGTTCGGTCGTAATAAACGACATTATGAAGTGGCAGCCAGAGACGGGAACTCCTCGGTCATCAACAGGTCGGGGAAGCTCTTGGAACACTAAATACGCGTGGTTCAAAGGTTCTCCAAACTCGTCAGTCTCGATGACATGATCTATCGGATGCGGGAGAGACAGTCAGGGATACTCATTCCCGGTGACTTTCCCGGCTTGTAACCAAGTTCAGGGTCAAAATTGGCGAGGCGCATCGCCCAACGAGCAAGCTGCCCAGACGAGTGCGTCGCCTTACGTAAAAACGTCAAATTTCGGTGATCGGTCTCCAAAACAGTCCGGTGCCCTTCGATGTAGGCTCGAAAGTGCTCTAGAGAAAGTATAACTGCCAGCAGCTCTAGCCGACGGGGCTCATAATTCGCATCTCCTTCGGCACAGCTCGGCTCCAGTATTCAATTACTCGTTCTTCTCGAGTCACTCTTCCGGCATCGTCCTTGACTTCGACAATCTGGAAGAGATATGCTCCAAGTCCATCCTTGGAAGCATCGGATCGGATCTGAAAAGGCAGATCATAATCGGCGTGGTAGACTCCACGGGAATCAACCAAAGCTTCAATAATCGTATCCCAAGCTTTCTGACACTCGGGCGTCCACTCGAACTTTACACCTTCGAGGCATAATCGTCTCAACGGTTCCACAATCTTCGAGTAGCCCTTCACATATCGCCGGCAGTAATTACTCATGCCGATGAAAGAGCGTATCTGGGTCTTCGGGGAAGTATTCGGTAAAGTACCTGGAATCGGCATCTTCTGCAGTGCTTCCAGCGTCTTCGGATTCGGCTTCAAGCCTTCTGGGGTAGAAATGTGTCCCAGAAATTCTATATCATCCTTGAGAAGGTGGAACTTCGCGGTTCGACCGCTGTACCCTCTCTGTGCCAAATGACACATCACTTCGATCAAAACTTGTAAATGTCGATGAAGATCGTCGGATCCCATCATAATATCGTCAACAAACGCAACCAAGTCTTGATACATCCATTTCGAAAGGTCGCTCGCCATTTGCTTGCAGAAAAGAGTCCGGCCGTCTTCACACCTAGGGTAATCGCAAGAAACTGTGAGCGCCAAGTGGGCTAACCATCGTGACAGCGTCCTGCGCTGCCGGATCCAGACGAAGGTTGTGGTATCCCCATCTAATATCAATGCATGTCCGCCATCGTCTCATCGCGAGAAAGGCTAAAGCATCATCTTGTCGAATGTTTGGCCAACTGTCATTGACCAATTGATCGTTGAGCTGACGTAAGTCAACTGCAGCACGGAACGCGTTTGACGTTCCAATCTCAGCTCCTTTCTTCGGAAGCATCAACACAGGAAAGCCCCAAGGTGAGTTGGCCGGACGAATGACTCCATCCCGGCACCACTCGCTGATCTGCTTGCGGAGACAATCGAGCTTCGCAGGCGTCAATCGGTAGGGCGTCATCTTAATCGGTCGCGGATTCGCGTCTTTGAATCGTAGAGACACAGGAGGCGAGTCCACAGGTCTCATAATCGGGTCGAAAAAGGCCCAAGAATATTGCACACAGTGACGGAGCATCAGTTTCGCCTCGTCATCTAAGTGCGGATTGTCAGGAATTCCCAGCTCCTGCACAACCTTGTCAACTTCTTCCTTCGTAGGAATTTGAACTTTCATTGCTTCGTTGTCCTTGACATGCTCAGGAGTCTGCGGCAGTGGTGCACCCTCGGCATCGCGCGGCGCATCTTTCCATGGCACATCGAACTTTTTCTCGTATTTTAGTTTCACTTCCGGGTGGCTTTTGTTGATCCTCTCGCCTTTGACACGAACACTCGGCTCGCTCTTAATCTTCGGTTCCCGATCTCGCTCAGGATCTGGCGGAACGTCTAAATTTGGTTGTCGGGGGGGGGCCAGCAGAAGAAGCATGAGACGCCCCCGGCTCATCTGTTGCAGGCGGAATCAACGGTACCTCTGGAGGTTCCATTTGGTGAGATCTTGAAGATCATCATTCGACACCCATCTTATGACACGTGTGCGCGTGTTTAACAGCGGAACTTGTACGTGACGAAGGGTAGTTTCATCAATTTGTAAATAATAATCAAACGGTCGGTCTGCGGGACTCAACGCTGACGGCAAGGTTTCGCCGATCAGGCGAAATTCCTTGGTCACAGAGTTGTGCAGATCGAGCATTAATAAGGCCATCGTGTCAGGTGGCACGACGGACGCCAAGTGTTTCAACGAGGTCGTCTTGGAGAGGCCGGCCCAATCAAAATCAGGGGGCATCGTCCGCAACTCCGAAGTCATTTCCAGATTCAGAGATCTGTAATCAGAACGGTGCGGTCCTACGCGAAGCGGGACACGCGCAACAGTATAAGCTGCGTCTGTCGCGGCTCGTGATGATCCTAAATTGTTCATCTGAAGTAAATGTCGTTCGTCGGCGTAGCCAAGTGCTGCGGCGAACTTTTGCTGCATATTCTTGCAAGTCTTTGGAACTGCGCGCAAATGGAGCGGATGGCTGGAAACCAACAATCGCACGCGACAGCTCATCAAACTAGGAGTTATGTCGTAAAAATTGACGACGTATACGTACGGGTGCAAACGTGCAACGTAAGAAATAATCGAAGCCTCCTGCTCTATCAACCACATGAAGAAACCAGCCATCTTGCATAATTTCATCGTCCAGTGGGTAGCGGTAACTCCTTTCCCAACATCGCTGGAGGTCAAGTTGCACAGAGCGGAGTGTACGCAGGGTGGCGACGCGACACACATCGACGACGACCATTCCGCGTAGGGTAAATAAGATTCGATCAACCGTAAGGTTGTAACATAGCGACCACACAATGTGTGCTGCACCACAGGAATATTCGGAAAGTTCTTGTGGTGGATCTGGTTGGCGGTGTCCGACGCATCGAGTGCTAGCACGACTCGAAACGACGTCCCACACGTTTCGTTGGCTCGTTGGAGACCTGAAGTACTGCCTCCGGCTCCACTGAACAGCATCACCACCTTGCGATAAGTGATTGGAAGCCATTGAACCTTTTCATATCGGCGACGGATCTCCGCTTCGGTGATCTCGCGGCATTTCTTTTCATCTTCTTCCGACCCTCGAGCGAAATCGTCGCTGCCTTCAGGTCGCTTGAGGGTGGACTTGTCCGTCATAGCGGTCGTAGCGTCCTTCTGCACCGTGCTCAGCAGCATCGGCGGGGGAGATTCGTCGCATCGCGTCGAGTGACTAACTACAGAAACGGTGAAAGAAAGGTTCCCCTTGTCGTATCCTTCTTTACATTCTTTCGTAAGTTCGTTGATCGTAGAGACGTTCAACTCATCTTCGTACCTAACGATATCACCAATCGCAAGGACTTCGCCTTGAGTGACGACCGTCGGCACTTCTTCCGTGGCAGTAACCGCCACCCGAGCAGCGGTCCGGTTGCGCTCTTCGCAAGAAGAACACATTCCTTCGACAACTCCCAACTGCTCGTTTTCGGCAAACGTAGCGACGAAAACCTGTCCTCTTTCCATAGGTTTCGACAAAATAACCGGTAGATTGTACGTTCGACCGGGCTCGATTTGAAGCGTGCGCGCAGCATAAGCTTTTACTTCTCGCGTGTCTTCTCCCGGAGCTGGGGAGAATGTGGTCGTAGCATGTCCCCGCGTAGCTAAGGCTACCTTACGTTCCGGCGGCGGGCTTCGGAGATCTTTAATCGTGCTCAAACGAGCGTAAACTCGAGTCTTGACCAGGTCGAGACTCTGCCGAAAGGCATCGTGTTGATGATTGTAAATCGGCGCGGTTATCGGATTTCGATCGTAAATAGCCCGAAAGGTCACGATTGGTGCATCGACTCGGTCATCCTTAACTTTAATCTTCTTGCGCCCGTAGACGACTTGGGTTCGACAAAAACAGATCCGATCATGGGGAAAATCCACGATGGCTCCTAAAACTCGTCTATCGCGCCCTCCCAACAGGAACAGATAATTCGTATCGGCTACAATAGCGACAATGGGAGCAGCGAAGTCGTCGGCGAAAGCGACCCGAAGGGCGATCCAACGATGGATCGTCGTCGTATTCAATCCTGATCCGTACAGCTTGCGCTTAATCGGAAGTTCGCCTTCATCGAAAATCAACTGATCTTTGGTCAACTTTTTGACCATTTCTCGACAAATATACGAAACATCTGCCATTCCATCGACACCGATGGTCGTCGAGAATTTCGGTCCGTCACGATTCCTGCAGATGTGACAGGCTATAAACGTTAGAGTACCCGTATCTAAACAACTTAGGGTAATCAAATCATCTTCGATCGTCTTGCCGTCTCGCGGCGTCAACGAAGTGTGAGCACATCGGGCTCTGATTCGCTCATCTCCGGGGTTGGGCATCGATACCGCGGCTTGAGCTTTCGTATTATCTGTTGTTGGCGTCTTCGCCATAACGCTCGCGGCAGCCTCTTTATCTGGCGGCTTCCGCTCTTCCTCCAAGACAATCTCCGAGGGAATAAACGCTGGTAGGGGATCCTGGTCTTCGTAATCCTTGGAAGCAAACAACCCCTCCCATAAATCATTCATTTCGTCGTTCCATAATGCATCTGTGAATTCATTCGTCGCCTGCTGATCCTCATCAGCATCGGCGATCGGTTCCGTGTCAGCTGCGGCTTTGAGTCTGCAGCTGCGCGGTTGTTCTAGTGGCTTCTTTAGCAAGAAATTCCGAGCTTTCGTCCACCAATCCTGTAGGTTCCACGTCGGCTCGTCTTCGTCCCTTTTGAGAACGCTGCTAATCTTCTTCATAAATCTATCCTTTTCTTCCGGCGGCGTATCCGTGTCTCGATCCGTAGTAACCGAAACCGTTTCGGGGGGGTCCGCAGGAAAAGATGGCGTCGTCCCCGACGTCAACTCTGTCGTAAAATCGTCGTCTGCAATACTCGCGCTGGTCATCGTCTCGTCAGTCGAATGCGCGCACGAGCTAGCACTGCAGAAATTCATGTCTGGCTCACAGCCAGTGCGGTCGCCAGCGGTCGTCTCTGGAGAGTCCAAAGATAAACCGATGGCATCGAGGGCTTCCTCATCAAAAATAAACGGTGGGTCGTCCGTGGACGACCCGTCAAATAACGTTAACGCGGACACTGGTTCACAAAGTGTAGCTTCTTCATCTTCCGAATCTGAATCGCCTTCCCAGTATCGTGGAGCTTCAAGTTCCTCATTCGAATCTTCGAGCTCATCGCTCGACATCTGCTCATAAATCTGTGCCAAAGACCGACGATTGGTCAGCACGTCGTTGGGTGGCTCGTCCATCGATGGGCCAGCAAGATCTTCGAATGCGACCGCGGCAAGGGCGTCGGCTGCGTCGTCGGTGCGGGTGTCCGCGTTCGGGTACACCGTCACTCCTAATGGTAACTGTTGACCGCAAGGGGTCGTAAATGCGAACGTTGCAGACGACTGTCCCGAGTCTTCTCGGTAACGACCATCGTCCGAATCTCGATCGCGAGATCTTCGTCGCCGGCGGCGGCGTGAATGTCTGCTAGAGCTCCTGCTATCTTTCCGTCGGCGCTGGCACGAGCTGCTACGGCTCTTGTCGTGGCGTCGGGGGCTCCGGCTATCTCGACGGCCCGTTCGTGTCGAAGACGATCGGCCGTGTCCATCTGTGAAGTGCTGCACGGTACTCATAACCGTGGTTAGCTGCGTGCTCATATCATTGAGTCTGGTCTGAATATCGTGAGCAGCGCTCGAACCGAGGGTGGCATTAGAACTGCCGTCGTCACGCGAATGATTATCTTTCCTTTGTCGGCTCTCCCATCGTCCTCGCGAAATGGGCTTTCTGCCGTCTTTGATGTATTTGCACATCGCTACATAATAGTCGTCGGGCTCGCGGTTGCAAATGACGCGGTTCCCGTGTTCATCCTTGTCGTGGGTCGCTAAGAAAAACCCACAGTCCTGGCACGTCCTCTCGAACCACTTTTTCGGATTCTCTCCGAGGCGTAAGGCTTCATATTCCGTCGTCTTATCTTTCGTTCCCGAGACGAGAGCTCGTCCTCCGCGTCCAGGCGGCGGCTTCTGCGGCTTCCCGCTCGAGGGGTTCATCGAGTTTCGGCTGTTCTTCTCCGCCATGGCTGTTGCGAAGTCGTTTTCGAGCCGCGTAATCAGCGACAACGTAGACGTAAGCGTCTTGTACGTCGTCGGGTGTCCGCTGCGCATCGTTCGCACGCGGGATTTCAATTCGCTGGACTCTAGTCCACGTATCAAGTAAGAGATGATCTCCACGTCGTTGACATCTCGGTTGGCCACGGAACAGTATGCCATGGCTTCATGCTGAAATTTAATGCAATATGTATGCACGTGACGTTCTCCAGAGCGTTTCGGAACGGTCGCTTGGGTCGTGCATTGTAACTTTCGTAATGATTCCTCTGCCGTCACCGGCAGCGGACAACTCTCTCGGAAATATTTCAAAATCTCGAGGCAATACTTCTCGTTCAATCGTCGTATCCGTCGTACCACGGAACCGTACTCCTCATCGTCGATATCCCGACATAAATAGAAAGACGCTGGGTGATCGAGGTCTTTACACCGGTCTTCATATTTCTTTACGTGTTCTCGAAAAATCGGTGCGACCGTGTCGCGCAGGGTCGCGGGAAGCAGATATCGGAGTTTCTCCAAGCTGAAATGGTCTTCGGCTAACGTACTCATCACCGCGCCCGCATCTAAATCGAACTGGTCCTGATCGCGTCCATCGAGAACCAGGTTAAAAGTTTCGGTTTTTAATCCAGAGGTTGATCGCCGCTCCTTGTTGCGATCGTGTCTAGCTAACGCGCTCGCGAGTCGATCCGCAAAACCCATCAAGAACTCCCGGGTGTCGATCTTTCCGGCGCCACGCGTCTCCTCCTTTTCTTCTTCATCATCGTCTTCATAGCGCGGCTTCCTAGCTTTCGCGCGTGATCGTGTAGTCGGCGGCTCTTCCTCAGCTCGGGACTCCGGGCTGCTCGCTCGCTCGCCTTGATCGACTCGGCGTACGTAACTCGTCTCTTTCACGGGTCAACGAGCTTACTTGCTCTTGGAAGGCGTCCGCTCGAGCGTTGGCCCGATGCAGTTGCTCTTTTAATTCTTCTTTCTCCTTCCGTTGTAGCCGTTCTTTTCGTTCGTTCTCTTCCCCTATTTGTTTTAAAAGTCGTTCTTGCGCGCGTTCGTTCTCTTCGCGTAATGCCCGCAAGTGAGCCTCGTAGAACTCATTCATTTTCGTTGCATCCGGGGGTTCTGCACGCGTTGACGGAGCTGTCGATCGTCCTCCCGTCGGTCTCTCCGTGGGCTTGCCGTCGTTGTAGTTTAGCTCTTCTTCCTCGTCAACTTCTGTATCGTGCTCTTCTTCATCGTCATCATTATCATCATCGTCATTCCGCTCGTTCGTCTCATCCTGACGGCGTGGCGGTTCTTCATATCGTAGCTGCTCGACGGCAGCATCATCGTCTTCCATATCGGCGGCTCTGGCTCGTTCTAGTCGGCCGAGATCAGAGCGGGTCCAAAATGGTTGAGTCGTCGTCGTTCTCGTGCTCCTTCGGCTCTGGAACTTCTAATCGTCCACGACACGCGTAATATCGTCGTTGCGTGCGTCTTCCACCGACAAATCTATCCGTACGGTGGGCGGCAGAACTCGTCTCTGTCCGGCAAACAATGCCATATCCGTGAGTTGCGATCTCACTCCGCTCGCCTGCGGCAGCGGTACCCGGGTTGCGCGTCGGTTAGCACCAAATCGCGCGTCGTCACTTCCGACGACTAACGTATCCGGCCGGGGAACTTTCCCACGGCAATGGTCCTTCTGGAATTCCTTGTCGGCGCGCTTGATCAGGGCGCGCACGGCTTGTCCGGACCGTGTAGAGAATGCAAGATGCACTAGGTCGTTGCGACCGATATAGTCGATCGAATCATGTATTCCTCCACCACCTGTGGCGTAACGCCGTAAGGAGAATTTTAGGGGCTACCTGGCGTGCCTCCGAATCCTGGCTCGCCGATCGCGTCCGTGCCCTTGGTGGGATCACTGGACGAGGATGGCCGTTCTCCCGCCACGCGACCACAAACAACTTCCGTGCCTGGTCCTCTCAACTTGAGGATCGGCTGTTGCTTTATGATCAAGGATATATCGAAAACCCAGAAATCAGGGTGACACATGTCGCGGAAAAGGAAGATGATGTCATAGAAAACTCTGACATCTTCGGAACGGAGTAGGGTGCACCTGATAAGGGGGGGCCCTAGAAGAGGGGTAAGCCTTAGGAGGCGGAAGTTGCCGCCACAGGTGCGAAGGGCACGCACGAAGTTCCCTTCTTTTTTTTTTTTTATTGTACCCCCCCTTTCTTTCTAATTTTCTAATTTTCCAATAAAAAAAATCTAGACGTCGTTTCGTGCCACAAAATCAGAGAGCCTAATCACGCCTTACAGTCCGTCGTCCCGCTTACACCCAGGATGCGACTGCGACTGCGACTTATTTATTAAAGAATGGTGCGGCGGCGGCGGCGGCGGGGGCGGCGTGCAAGAAAATGTATGATAGACAAACAACCATATGCACGATGATGATGGCGGGCGTTGGCGGTGGCGTTGGCGGTAGCGCGATGACCGGCAGCGGTAGCACGATGATGATGATGATGATGATGACAGAAGGTTGGTTTGCCTGGTGTCAGTAAAATATACAATAGGCATAAAAAGAAGATGAAGTGATCGATAAATAATTATGTACACGAGAAGAGGTGTGTGTCGTAAAAGTAGACTTAGGCAGCGACGTTTTCCTCCTCCTCCTCCTCCTCCTCGGGTCCCCCAGTCTTGAGCACGACTTGCTCGGTCTTGGCGAAGGCGGCGGGCACGATCGGCGCGGAGAGACTGGTGCCAAAGATGCCGTCCAAAACGAGATAGATCGAGTTTTTGGACTCGTAGATCGGGAGAAAGACGATGATGAAGGAGGCCGTGAGACCCCAGAGCAAGGCGATAAAGACCCAGAATGCGAAGTAGTCCTTGGTAAAGACGCCGGCGGGGGTGGAGAGCACGGGCCAGACGACGACGATCAAGATGGTGAAACCCCAGCCGACTTTGGCGATCCAGGCCTTTGCTTCTTCGAGCTTGATCGGATCGAGGTCTTCGTCAGAGAGTCCGGATCTGTCGTTATCTAGGAGCTGGATTTCGGCCATGGATTTCCAGTCGTAGTTTTGAGGGTATAGTTTGGAATGCACGAAATGGATGCAGCCAGAAGAGCAAATCGCCACGACGTTGGCCGCCAGCATGACGTAGTTGTTTCCCAAAGTAGCAATCGAGATGCTGCCGCCGGCAATAGAAGCCGCGACGAACCAGGTAATTAGGGCGAGAATCATTCCGCCCCACGCGGCGAATACGGCGCCTCTCGCCGAGGCGTTTTCCCAGGTCATGAGGTTCCACAAGGGGATGACAGCAGAGCCGATGACGATGCCCATGAAGAGGTAGACCCATCCTAGACTCAAGCCAATAGCGTTGAGGATGACGGCGAGGACGCCCATGACTAGGCCGTAAACGACGACGACGATTCTCGAGACCCGCATGATGTCGGCTCCGGTCGCTTCGGGGTTGAAGTAGGTGCGGTAGACGTCGTAGGCGGCGATGGATGCGACGGCAATAGACTCCGCAGAGCCCGTGGAGACGATGGCCATGAATAGCATGATAGAGATCATCAACGCGCCGGTTTTGCCGTAGACGTGAGTGGCGACGGCGGGAGGAACTAAACCTTTCGAGGCTTCCTCTGCATCGATGGGAAGTTGAAGGGCAACGGCCGCCAAACCGCAGGCGGTGGCTAAAGCGAAGGGAATCGTAAACCACACCATTCCCCCCAACATGTACCCTTTGTGGGCGGCGGCGGGTTTCGCCGCGATCGCCGATTGCCAATAGCTTTGGTCGACGAAGACCGTACCGAAGTTGCCGATGATGTTGATGATGCCAAACACGAGGCCCGGGGCGGAGAGCATCGTCAGGTAGCTGCCCCGGCGGTTTCCCTTTACGCTCCCGCACGCGTACCGGGGGAAATCGTCGTCGTAAAACGTTTCGGAGACGTCGTTTCCGCCGTCGCCAAAGCAGTTTTCGATCGAGATCTCGCCGTCTACCTCGCAGCCGCACGAAGTTCCACTACTATCACATTTGTAATTCTCGGAGAAAATAATCTCGCACTCCTCGAAGGAGTGGTCGATCGTCTTCTCCAGAAGGTCATAAATCTCGTCGGTCGAATACTCTTTCACGTAAACGGTGTAGACCATGACCAACAAAATGACGAAAATCACGCCCGTGTGGATGTACGAGGCCAGAAAAGTGGCCTTCAGCCCGCCCGCCGCCGTGTACAGGATGACGCCCCACGGAATCAAGAACGACGTGAGAGTGACGTCACAGCCCGCCAACGCCTTCATCGTCGCCGATCCTCCGAGCAACAACATCGACGTCACGATGATGCTCGTCAGAAACGAGAAAAAAATGAAGGTTTTGTGCGCAGTTTTTCCCCACCGCACCAGCACCAGTTCGCAGACCGTGTGACAGGTCGGAGCGCGCCGTTTCAGTTCTATGGCCAAAATACCGAACAACAGGACCTGGATCGTCGCTCCGCTCGCGTACCAGAAAGGACCGGAAACTCCAAACTGCCACGCCACGTTCGACGACTGAAGAAGCGTCGCCGCCCACGTCCACTGCGACACGATCACCGACGCTGTGAGACCTATTTTTATGTCGCGTCCTGCCGTGTTGAAGAACTCGGAGGTGACTTTAGTTCCTGTGAATTTCGCTTCCAACCACACAATTCCTGAAGTAACAAAAGAGAAAAATACACCAAAACCAACCACAATAGCGTACCCGCTCCACTGCGGGAGCGGCGCTTTGTTCTCGAAAAACGTCTCGTCCCCGTAATATTTCGAGTCCATCTGCGACACCACGTTGTCCGTAGGCATCCTGCTGCTGATCCTTTCTTCTTCAACTCGCCAAACGTCCCGTTTTTCGTCCGTTATTTCTTTCTTTCTTTCTTTCTTTCTTTCTTTCTTTCTTCTTCAAAGAAGAAGCTTTTTTATTTATCCTCCTTACTACTACTAATCGACGACAGATGTTTGTCTGTTTGTCTCTTTAAATGTCGACTGCTAAGAGGGGGGTGGGTGTGTGTGGGGGGGGAGCATGGAGGATGTGGCCATTGTGGGTGGGTTTGTGCGGTAGGAGGGATGTGCCTGACGGGCGGAGATAAATAAGTACGCGGGACCTAGTCGGGGTCATCGCCGAGTCGTGGGGCAGGCGAAGAGAGGACGGACGGGCCCCGGGGTTGTTTGTTCCCAGATTCAGGCTACAAGGATCAGGTAGGCCCGCCAGCCAGGCATTGATCCTCCTCCAAGCCGTCTACGGCGGCGACCTCGCAGACTATTTCCACGACCCGCGGCGGCTCTTTTAGCCACCGCGCCATTCTCACGCCCCGTCGAAACGAAACGATGTTCTCGATGCTGACAACGCGCGCATGACCGCGGCCTTTTTTTTTCCCGGAGACGAGGCGTCGGAGTTCTTCTTTTCGGCCGACTAGGTTGGGTCGGAAGACGACGCCTCGCTCTTTACAGTCGAGTTTTCGGGAACACCCTGACAACCAACAGCATGCTGACTTTTTTGATCGCGAGCTTAAGGTGTGTCTTCGCAACCTCGACCCGTCTCGCACGGCCACTGCAACGGTACCAGATACATGATCGATCGTGTCGTGTGTCGCCGAGGCATCTCCAACCTGTATCCCTTAAGGCCCGCCGACGCCAAACGATCACCAAGAGCCAGGGCCAGACGCCCCGCGAGGTCGGCGTCCTCTTGCCCACAAGCCCGTCTTCTGCCACGTCCTGGAGCTCTACGTGGCTCTCTGTCGATCGGCAACCCCGAGGATATCCTCTTCTGGGTCGACGACTCCACCCTACCCCACACGTGCTGCGCAATACCGATCAGCCCCCTCCCGGCGTCTACACGCGCACTGTAGGTGAACTATAACTGGGCACTGTAGGTGAACTTACTGAAACCAGGTGAACTTACGGAGGTTAGAGATTGGGACTAGGTGAACTTCTTAGTGACCAGGTGAACTTACTGAGACCAAGTGTGAGCTTACTGGGGCTTTTAGAGTAAACTCAAAGCTCAGCGGCGTGTGCGGATCAAAGCAGCTTAGATTGGCGGGGGTGAGAGCGACGAGCTCGAAGGAGAGTGGGGTGAGTGGGTGCGGGTTTACGCCGAATTTACTGGGGTTAGAGATTGGGACTAGGTGAACTTAACGGGAACAGGTGAACTTGCTGGGGTTAGAGATTGGGACTAGGTGAGCTTACTGGCCTGCACTTGTGACACTTATATTAAGTTATAACAATGAAATGTACTAAAATTTTTTCACATTTTACAAATATTATTGTGGACACAGATAGCCACCGCGCGCTGTTAATTTTTCTATATGTCGGACGGACGGACGGACGGACGGACGGATTATTCGATTCGTAGGTGTTGGTTCCATCAACAGGATTAATAAATTATCGTTAGCAACTCCCTGGCTCAGAGAGCCATAATGGACGATCGCACAAAGGACTCTTAAACACGAAAGAAGAAAAGGCCAAAGACGACCGCAGAGGACATCGATGGAGCAAGAAGGAAAATAACAAGGCAGACGGGAGAAAGAAACTAGCCGGAAGAGGGGGTCACGCGGTGAGAGGCGTGGTGAGAGCGACAAAAAGAGCGCATTGTAGGATGAGGCGCAAGAGAGGCGTAAAACAGGGGGGAGAGCAAAACGAGCATAGAGCATATAGATCGGGAAGGGGCAAGAACGAGTGTTTGGGGTAGAGAGATGGGACTGGTTCAGAGGCAGGGCCGCCGTCGCCGCCAATACCACCCGTGTTATGGGACAATCCAAGTCAGCCGTTTGTATTATTCAGGCGGGAGAGTGATCCCGGGGGTTACGCCTGAGCGTCTCACGTTGCTTGTGGGTCGAGTTCGGTCTCCATGGTAGGGGCCTGGCAACAAAACTGCAATTTTTAGCGTCGACCCGCCTGCAACCCCAAACAGAGCGCAAAAAACAAGCCCAAAAAAAGCCATATGATCAAAAGCATGGAAATATGGCCCCAAAAACTTACCCTCAAAACGAACGAAGAAGAACACCCGCCCAATAACAAAAACACAAGCCCAATAAGACAAAAAGGCACGATTATGGGACAAAAGCATGGAGATACAACCACAAAAGGTACACAACTCAAACAAACTACAATAAAGACAAGCCCAAAAACAAAAAAAAAGCCAGGGTTATAGGAACAAAAGCGACCAGAAACAAAAACCAAAGTGCGCCATCGTCGGCAAGTGTGTGTGACACAGTTTTTGTTCCCCGAGTGCTGTCAGCAGCATACGACGACGTGAACCACGATGACGTCCGTAAGAGAAAGATGCCGGGAGGAAGGATGGCAACGACGAATGCGGTAAGCCAGCGGCGCGTGCTCGCGACGCGGATGCCGCCAAGCCAGAGAGCCAATCGATAATATATCAGCAAGTTGCCCAGAACAATCGAAAAAAAATAAGCCATGCCCGGCGTCAGCGTCGTATGGAACCATATAAGGAGGGGTGTATAAAGTGCGTAGAGACCGTACACAGACAGGAGCACGACGTCGTGAAAGGGGCGACCAAACCACACGGATCGTGAAAAATCGGTGTTGCCGAAAGCAAAGAGAAGCCTCGCAGCGCTCGTAATCAGGCTAACAATCGACATAAACCCTATCCATCCATGGATCGCAGCGCGGTGAATTTCCATAACGAGGGCGGTCGAGTCTGGCACGGACATCAGCGCGAACGCAAGCCGCAGCCGCAGACGCAATGATCGTTCCAGGGGATGCAACGAGAAACGTCTCCTGGCAAGCAACTAATTCTCTTGCCAATCAACGACATGCAACACTGCGCATAGATCACCGCCGCGTATGCAGAAACGAACAGGAGTCCAACTTTGATGTGACCGTTGCCAGGAGTCTCGTGATAGGATCCGAACTTGGCGAGGACACTCGCCACCAGAAGAACTCCCATCTGAGCCGCATCCTTGTTGCGAGCCCCTCGCTCCTCAACTGGATCCATCTTCTTTGGAACAAAACAAAACAAAACAAAGCCTCTTCTTGACCACCGGAACAAAACGGGCTCTCCGTCCGTCCGTCCGTCCGGAACAAAATTACGCGCAGGAAATCGGATGGGAAGATCCAACCACGCCTCGTACTGACTGACTGACACGCGGTTTTTGTGATTTTAAGGGCAGGCGTCTTTTTTGATCGGCGATTGGGACAATGCTGTCTGTCTTTGGATCCGTTGGAGACGTAGAGAGCCGCGCCACAACAAATGCCGGCCGCGTGCGGACAGTCTCCATAAACCGCATCCGCTGCTCGGCCCAAAGTAATAGCAAAGTTCGCGACCCCGGATTCCAATTCGGTGCCTAGCTTGAGATGATTTACTCGGACACTCCTTCAAGCGCGGCATCCTCGAGGAGTTGTGGACTTGGTCCTGGGAATTCGAGTTGATGCCCGACGATCGAGGTTCGAGCGATGGCGCGACCGACGGGTTGTTGATGACGTGCGGATCATTCGCGAGAGAGCTCGTCGATGTCGACATCATCACGGCGTCAGCGCCTTGTACGAGTACCTCGGGGCGGACGTCGCCGCCCGGCGCCACCATCCTCGCTGGCCGACGCTTTCGGCACGATTTTTGCGGTCAAAAATAATTCCCGCCTCGATTGCGGTCCTCATCACCACCACCACCACCACCACCACCCAAGGCTACGTCATCATCATCGACCCGGCTCCGCAACTCGACACTCGAGAAAATAAATTCTTTCTTGTGACCGAGAATACCCCATCTTCGTGGCTCTTCTGGTCCCTCCCCCTCCCTCCTCGCGTCGTGGTGGATCGTATGTTCTAGTAGAGTACCTTGCCTTGAGCGCGGTTGTTCAACTGCACGCGTCCGGGGGCGTCTGCGGTGTCGTGGCGCCGACCCGCCGGTGGACGCCCCGCAGATTTTTTTTTTTTTTTTTCGTCGCTGCTGCGCCGCGGCCAGCCACCACGTCGCGCGCCGCCCGCCCTCCCTCCAAGCGCGAATAACCGTTGTTTTGGTCCGTCCCGGCGGAAAAAGAATAATGTTTATAAGGTTCCCCGATAAGAGGAGCTCCGCCCGCGCCGCCGGACGTCAGGCGGCGCAGACTTGGTGCAGCCAATTTTTTTTTAAGGCGCCAAGCCAAAAGTGAGGCCAAAAAAAAAAAAAATTCAAAATTTCAAACCGGCAGACGTCCGATTGTGTTATGAATATTTCAGGGAGTGCAGTCAACCGCGAGAGAGGGAGGTAGGCACACGACTGGGCTCCCTCCCTCAAAGAGGAGGAGGGGGGGGGTAAAGGCGGTTAGTCCGCGGGGGCGTCTTCAGATTTTGGTACAGTTGGCGATAATCTCAGCCTCGGTGCACTCGGCGTGGTCGGTGGCGTTGATGTTGACAGCAATCCCCTGCAACGCGGACTTGACGGACTCCTTTGTTCCCGAGTACTTCATCTTCTCCTTAATCTTGGCCGTGTCGGGGATCCACGATATGAGAACCTGCGAAGTTCGTCGTACGCGGAAGACATTCAACACACTATCTTGTCCGCCGGCCGACCGTCGGTTGTCGTGTAGTCGAAGTCGACCACGACGTACTTGGGCGCATCCGTCAGTTCCTTTTGGAACTCGGCTACCGACATAGACTTTGGAAACTCCTTCTCCAGCACGACCTGGTCCCCGTCAATGATCATCGTTATGTACCCCACGCCCTTGAGTCGCTTCAACTTGAAGTCGTCGAACTTGCTAATCACCTCGTCGGCGACCGTTATCCCCGTCGCCTAAGCGTGCTCTCCCACCTTCAAAAGAACTCTCACCATTGTTGTGTCTCTTGATCGCTCGTGACGTCACTCGCCTTTTTCTTCCTACCCTAATCAACCTAAACCCTTCTTTTGTCTGCCGAACAACACTCCGAGTAGGTAGTGTGTAGTGGTGGTAGGGTCGGATAAGAAAACGAGACTAGCCCGCGCCGCAACGACGGGCCCTACAACGCGTGGGCTTTTTCCTTTTTTTGCGTGAGGGGACGAAAGGATGCCGACTTCACTATGGGGACTAGTTCCATCGCGACGATCTCGCGGCGTGGCGGCACATACTGCTTGAGTACAAATGAACATAGCTCAGCGATCTGTTGAGTATGTCTTAGTACAAACTGAAACATAGTTAACGGCTCGTACGAACTTTCTTATCCGACCCTAGTGGTGGGGTTTTAAAAAGGCTGCCGCACGACTAGGGAGTCGCCCTAGCCGGGTCGGGGCGCCGAGCCCTCGGTTTTCGCCAGATCCAGATTTGCGAAAAAATTCTCGTCGTGGGGGACGATTGTTGACGGAAGTGTGATTTGAATATATTAACAACAGTGCGACGGCCAACTTTAGACAGATCGGAAGATTGATGGAGCTGATGGGTTACAACTTCCGCGGAGGGAGGGGGGGAGGGAGGGAGGGAGGGACCCAAGTTCTTTCGTTCTTCGACGCAGGATGGATCCAAGTACGTACTAGTAGTGCATCCCTGCCACCACGGACGAGAGGGTCGTAGCGATTGATGTGGGTCTCTCTCTAGTGCGTCTCGGGTTCCCGGACTCGGAGGTTATGGTGCCCGAAGAACGTGAATGTCCTCCTCCGTGCATAGAGTGGCCTGCTGACTTACAGCTGCTCGTTGTTGTTATTGAAACAAACATTTGTAGCCCGTGATACTTCCTTGAACCAGCAATCCGCAGGGCGAAACTCTTGTACAAAAAATCACCACCAAGTACAGTACCAGTGTTTCTGAATATCGCCTTGTCCGACGACGACGACGACGACGACGACGACGACGACGACGACATTACGAGTACTTTCTTTCAGCCCAATAGAATAAACTTACTGGCGAGCGTACCGTATGGCCCATACGTATTGTCTGGAATGTGAACGCAGCTTAATTAACGACGATTCGGGTGACATGAGATTGTGTGCCTTGTGACTCGCATCGGAAGGCGCTCTTCGCTTAATCTTCTTCTTCGCGTAGCAGTTGTTTAAAGATTCGCCTGATTTGACCGACTTCCTCTCGGGTAACGCTTTCATTCCAAGAGTTCAAACGACGATAGTCGCGCACATTACGCGCCTCGTCTTCATCGACCAACACTTCAATTCACTCGTGGGTTGTGCGCCCGGTAAAGAAGCTCACGGACGCGGGTCGTGTCCGTATCCGACCTGCGGATTTGGACCGTGACCGCAAGTGTCCGCGACCAGGGGACCTGCGGAACCAGCGGACACGGATAGCCAGCGGACACGGACAGCCAGCGGATGCAGACACCCAGCAAATGAGGGCGCCTGCGGTGTTGGAGCGTCGCGTCTCTCCGTGTCTTTGCTGCTTGAAACAAACAATTCGTCCAACCCCACTCAATCCTTAACTTTAACCTCGTCTCGCGACGCAGCGAGCAAGAAGCGGTCACGACATCAGCATTGGGATGGGAGCGCGGGGGTTCATTCAGAAGGTGCTGCGCAGAGGAAGCTCGTGGTGTTCGAAGACTTTTCGAAGGAATACCAATTTTTTTCCATGCCTGGCACCTGTTGGAAGGGTGGACTGCTGCTGAACGTCGAAGAGAACGAATGGCAGGCATTTGTCGTTGAGCACCAACCAAAGCACAAATTTCCGAGCGGAGTGCAGAAAGAGGCGTTGAAGATCTCGTGTCCGGAGTACGAAGTCCACGACGACAGCGAGCACGAGTTTTTTTTTCTGGGTTGAATGCCGGACTTCGAGGCCATTTCATTCGTTTGTGAGTATGAAGGCGCGGTACGAGAAGATGAAGAAAGAGAAAGATGAGCGTGTGAAGGAAGGCTCAGAGCCTCGTCAACGCCTATCGAGAAAAATCGCATGCCACTGATGGAACTACTACCGAGGACGGACGGACGGACGGACGAAGGGGGTGTCTCTGATGCCGACGTCGACGAGATGGCTAGCCAGTCTCGCTTGTACAAGTCAATTGTCAAGTCGTTCTTCGGAGTGGCGAACGCCCCCCTGGCCTGCATGTCCACCGACGGCGGTGTTTCAGAGAAGAGCGTCGCGTTTCGAACGAGATGCATCCTACCGGGCGGCGGCGGCGGCAACAACAAGCTGCCACTGGCTCGGCAGGCTTGGAAGAGAAAGGATGATTCAATCAAGGAGCATCATCGAACGCCCGGGGCGGGTGTCTGCGTTTAATGAAGGGACGCTATCTATCCGGCCATCTACGACGACGAATTTATTATCCAAGAAGGCAACTCGTTTTTCTCCACCTCGCAGAATGTCACCGGCGAGGTCCGTCGTCAAAGAAAGCCAACAAGGATGATGTCGCGAGCTAGAGATCGCGGACATGTTGCGCGACCAGTACTACGAGAGCCAAGGTTCTGATACAGATGCGACTACAGACACCCCGTCTAGAGCCGTCGAGTCCGCTTCTTAGTCCGCGTCTTTCGGCAAGGTTCCTCGGCCATTTACTGACTTCGAATTTAGCGTCAACGCGCAGCAGCTCGAGGCGGCCATGCAGCCACCCGTGAAACTCACTCTCCAGACCGAAGAAGGCGACGTTCCATTGGCCGCCGCCGACACGGAGCGACTATACGTTTATCGTTGCATCACGTCGATTCAGAAACGGGAACTGCGCGTCCCAAGACGGCACGCCGGTACTGGCCCGAATTGCGAATTAGACGATGATGTTCCGCGGGAAGATGTTGACCAGTCCATTCAAATTTACCATTAGGTGCTTGTCGAAAAACTAAAGCGGCGCCACCTGCGCCGCGCGCCGGCGAAAGCGGTGATGATTTGATGCTGTTGAATCCAATACCCTCAAGCTCAACCAGAAGATTCTGCCGCAGGCACAAGCCAAGCTCGTGACCCTATAAGAAGAAACGTCGTACTGCCGACTCCGATTCCGACTCCGACGACGATCTTCTCGACCTCGGCGATGACGATGAATCAGCGAATGAGCCAGTCGCTACGCCGCAGAAACACGACGCTCGCCGAGCTGGCTAAGTTCCGGGCGATGACTCATGATACGTGCCAGCAATTCGATGCCGAAGATGGAGTTCGCGGCAAGCAGCGTCTCGATATGACAAAGATGTATGCGAACTACTCGATGATCCGCGACGAGTACCCGACGACGGCGACCTTGCTGTTTGAGAGTACGGGCTGCGCGCCGAAGCTCGCGAGGAGCGGGTCTTCGGGTTCGGGAAGCTGACCAAAAAAAATGCCGCTTCGCTCTCGCCTCAGGCCCAGGCTGCTCAAGGCCTTCGTAATCTTCAAACATAACTTCCCCATTTTTCTGGAAGAAACAAACTCGACGTCGGCATCGACTACGACCGGCTCTGGGCTTTGTTCGAAGAAACGCCAAACACACCACCGGCGAGGACGACAATCCCGAAAAACACCGAGGTTGATGATGCAGAGTCCTGCGCCTTTTGAACAAAACACTTGATCGCAATTAGTCCTCGCACCTCCTCTGGGCGTCCTCTCGCTCTACCCTTGATGTATCTTCTTCTCGCGCGAATACCAACTCCGCGGCTTCTAGGCCATCTTCTCGTTGGCAGCTCTCACCCTTCCTTGCCCTTGTCGCCGCCTCCTTCCTGTTCGCAGCGCCGGTTGCGTGTCCATCTCGCAGCCTTGAGCCGAATCCGCTCGAGCCTTTCCTGGCTCCCCACCCCGGTCCCGGCGGGCTTCAAGATCGCGCACTACGCACGTAAACAGACTTCCGATCAAACGGGCGAGGGCACAGTTACGAAATTGGACGTATTTCGTGGCAAGGGCGGCATAAACTCCAACTTGCCTCTTTTTTCCCTGCAACAACCGCGGACACCCTGCAGACTCGGAGCAGCCGCAGGCGCAAGAGTGCCTTGGACGCCGACATTGGTAGATAGAGCTAGACGGCAGGCACGGACGTCCCGCGAGTGCGGTTAGACGACAGCGGGGGAAGGACGGGCCGTTGTAGGGGACTTTCTTTCGTCAAGCGCAAGCCACACCGTCCGTCCGTCCGCCGGCGGCGTTTTTGTTTTTTGTTTTTTGTTTTTTGTTTTTTGTTTTTTGTTTTTGTGCGCGCCTTTGCCAAAGATACGGATGTTAGCATCGAGTGTTAAATTGTGCCCTCCTCCAATTATAGGGTCAGGGTCAGGATGTCGTCGTCGTCGTCGTCAGAGATGGTGTCGCTGCCGCGGTGCGTTTGGTTCGGAGGAACCGCAGAAACCACGAATCGCAGGCTCGTCGACGTGATGTGGCGCGTCGAGGCGAACGGAATTATCGCGCTCGAGATCCAGTTGGAGAAGGGCGTCGAAAAATTTGAAGTCTCGGAAGGCGTTCTTGACGGCATGCTTGATGGGTTCGGACGGATCCGCGACCAGCTCGCACAGGTTTAGGGGCTCGACAAGGTCGTCATCGCGCACGTGTCGGATCCGCCGTAAAGATATAAATCGCGATTTGTATCCCCTTAGGCCAGCTTTAGTAATGGCGCTGGGGCGTGAAGACGACTGACTGACTACAAGTGAGTCGGCGGAGAGTTATCGTGTCGCCACGGAGGAGAGCGCGATGTGACCGGGTCTCCCTCCCTTTGTGCGGGGATCCCTAGAGATAGAAAATTCCATTTAGGGTTAGAACCCCCCCCCCCCTCCCCCTTAACCTCACTCTCACACTTACACCCCAAAAAATCGTTGTGTCGAACACCGTGCTGCTGCTCTTTGTGTCGGTCGGTAGAGGACAGGAGGACGAAAGGCAGCACTACCACTGCCACAAGTCTCTCTACTACCAGAGGCACAGTGATTTTTTTTGCTGTTCTCTACTTAGTACGTACCCTCTGGGTGTGGGTGTACCCTCCGGGTGCCTCCTTGGCCGTCGCACCCCCGGATCGGCGCCGTATTTAATTAATTTATCTACCCGGGTCGGAGAAGTGGCCGCGGCGAGCACGCCGCGCTCGGAGGTCCCCTACTCCCCGCTGCTGTGGCGGCAACTCCTATCCCCAACCCTCCCTTCTCGCATGTTTCCTACTCTTTCCTAGGGACATCATACCTCTCCCTCCCTCGTGAGAAGCGTATCTTGCAGCATTCTATCATATATCTCCATCTTGCGTTGAGAGGCTTGGGGTGAGCGTGAGCAGCAAGGTGTGTGGCGAGCATATCCTCGAATCCCGAGTCAGTCCAGTCCGTCCGCCGCGCGTGGCCCCTGACTGTACTGTACTGTACTGTACTGTGCTGTGCTGTACTGTACTGTACTGTCCTAACTACTAATCGACAGATGTTTGTCTGTTTGTCTGTTTGTCTGTCTGTCTGTCTGTCTGTTAGTCTTTAAATGTCGACTGCTAAGAGGGGGGTATGTGTGAGGAGCATGAAGGATGTGGGTGGGTTTGTGGGGTATGAGGGATGTGCCTGACGGGCGGAGATAAGTACGCGGGACCTAGTCGGGGTCATCGCCGAGGCGTGGAGCAGGCGAAGAGAGGACGGGCCCCGCCCGTAGGTCGTACGCATGCTGCCGCCGGACGTATGTGCGACGAAGGATGACGTCCTGCTGGGATCGGGCGGCCTGGGTGAGGTTCCCCGAGGCAGGCGACGACATGGGTGAGGGCGGTGAGGGCACAGCGAGCCCGGCCTAATGCGTTGGCGATCCCCCACTCACGGTAGATGCGGCGAGTTTGGGCCGCCTTTGCCTCTGTGTTCAAAGTTGGCGCAGCCGCTTGCCGCCCAGGTTCGCGCAGCGATGCGCTCTGCGCATGTTTGGGCGACGAGGGCGTGGCACGCCACGCTGGGGGCCTCACCGAAGGCACCAAAGACGAGGCCGGCGACGGTGCCGTAGCTACGTAGCCGCTGTTCGACAGGGCCCAAGAAGCCAGGCGGTGGTGCTGTACCCGGCTGGGGGATGATGGCGTCGATGCCGCGGGCGTGAGTGAGGTATTCGGAGTGGATTTGCGGTGCGCGCCGATCGACAGGCGACGGGTGGGAGGGATGGAGGGCGTTTGTCCCCCGATTTAGGGTAAGGATCAGGTAGGCGCGCGAGCCAGACATTGATCCTCCAAGCCGTCTACGGCGACCTCGCAGACTGTTTCCACGACCCGCGGCGGCTCTTTTAGCCAGCGCGCCATTCTCACGCCCCGTCGAAACGAAACGATGTTCTCGATGCTGACAACGCGCGCATGACCGCGGCCTTTTTTTTTCCCGGAGACGAGGCGTCGGAGTTCTTCTTTTCGGCCGACTAGGTTGGGTCGGAAGACGACGCCCCGCTCGTTACAGTCTTCGAGTTTTCGGGAAGTCCCTGACAACCAACAGCATGCTGACTTTTTTGATCGCGAGCTTAAGGTGTGTCTTCGCAACCTCGATCCGTCTCGCACGGCCACTGCACCGGTACCAGATACGTGATCGATCGTGTCGCGTGTCGCCGAGGCATCTCCAACCTGTATCCCTTAAGGCCCGCCGACGCCAAACGATCAACAAGAGGCAGGGCCAGACGCCCCGCGAGGTCGGCGTCTTCTCGCCCACAAGCCCGTCTTCTGTCACGTCCTGGAGCTCTACGTGGCTCTCTGTCGATCGGCAACCCCGAGGATATGCTCTTCTGAGTCGACGACTCCACCCTACCCCACACGTGCTGCGCAATATCGACCGATAAGCCCCCTCCCGGCGTCTACACGCGCACTGTAGGTAGGTGAACTATAACTGGGCACTGTAGGTGAACTTGCTGGGGTTTGAGATTGGGACTATAGGTGAGGTGAGTGACCAGGTGAACTTACTTCCTGGGACCAGGTGAGCTTACTGGAGTTTTATGACAACTCAAACTCAAAGGTTGGCGGCGCGTGCGGATCAAAGCAGCTTGGATGATTAGCGGAGGTGAGAGCGACGACGAGCTCGAAGGAGAGTGGGGTGAGTGGGTGTGAGCACGAGTGGGGGGTTTACGCCGGGACAGAGATTGGGACTGAGTGACCAGGTGAACTTACTGGGACCAGGTGAACTTACTAGGGTTAGAGATTGGTGGGACTAGGTGAACGAACTTACTGGCCTGTCTGTCGGAGGCCGTACGCCGCCGCCCGCACAGAAGAAACAACGGAAAAGGATGCGGCGGGCGGTCCGTCAAAGAGCCCTCATCGTTCGTTGTAGGCGAAGGGGGTCGTGTCGTCCGAAACCACAAAATAGTAGCCTCGACTTCGACGCGCAGTTGGGGTGGCGCTCCTCGCTCGAGAGCTGGGCTTGCTGGTTGTCGTGGCGGCTGAGAAGCTACGTCGCCTCGGCGAAGAAGAAAAGTTCGTCAAGGAGACGGTTGGAGATTGGGCCTCAGCACGTCGTCGCTACGCCGTTCTCGCGAACGAGAGAGCGAGGACGACCTCGAGTCGACGAAAGCACCCGGGCTTGCAAAAAAGTGGAGCTTCTTCTGGAGGAGGTTCGCGGCGCTTACCGAGCCTACCTCGACTGACGTCGTCCTTGATCGAAAAAACATCAAATATACGAGTCTTCTCGCGCCGCGGAGCGTTGCCCTTCTGCAAGCCGACGACGTCCGCGCGAGTTTTAATCGTCGACGCCATCATATCGAGGGTAGTGCGTCCCTCTAATCTCTCGCGGCACCAAATTTCTTCTTGAACCAAAAACCTCTCCAATGAATGAATGAATGAATCGCCGAGGGCAAACAGAAACGAAAGAAGAAGCCATCGGCTATGTGATGACCCGTCTCTAAAGCTATAGTTCTTTTTCCTCGAGAATAATTCGGTCCGCCGTCGAAGCGAAATTCGTGTGTGCGCCCTAGGGAAGCGACTTGACGTTCGAACGAACCGCTCAGCACCCCAAGTCTCGCTCGACCAGGACGACGGAGCATCGCGTCACCAAGGCCCTTAGTTTGTTTTTTCGTCATTCGGTGGTACGGACTTTCGCGACGGGGCCAGCTTCGTGGCTTTTTTGAACGCGTACTGCATTTAGCGAGGAGGAGGCAGTCTCTTATCGATCTCGAACACGGCCTCGACGAGAGGATCTCGGCGTCTCTCGACGAGTCGTCCGTCCTGGTCCTGCTGGATTGGTGTCGCGTCGACGAGCGGCCAGGAACGTAGTTGAGGACGGCGGCCCGTGATGCGCAGGCATAAACGTTAAGGGGGATTGTTTTTTTTTTAATCCTACCTACTTGGTGTGATCCAGCAGTCTGCCCTCGAGACTGACCTCGAGACTGACCTGACCTCGTCGGGAAAAAAAGGGCGGGAAATAAAAAAAAAGATGTTTCTTTTATTCGTAATTGACGAACCCTGGACGTTTCAAATTCATTCTTGGAATGAATGAATGAATGAATTTCTTGAGTCTGGTCCTCGAGCGAAACTTCGGCTCAGCTTGTGGCGGCTGGCGAGCTCGACGACGGGGTTGAAGCACCAACGCGCTCGTTGGTCCGGCGGACGGACGGACGAAAGCGCGGGCGTCAACCTCGCTTTTTGTCTTCGAGTACGGGGGGGAGGGCTCCCGCGGTTATGTTATGTTATCCACAACAAAACCAAGTATTTGTCGGAGCCTCTGCAATTCGTTTGGGCTAGCTAACCTTGGGCCGTCTTCTTCTTTTTCAGCCAGAAGACCATATGACCTCTTCATCCATGATCTCTCTCTCTGCCGATGATTGTCGTAAGACTTTACTGCTGTGCGCCGGGGGGCGCTTAGCTCGCAGCATCATCTTCCGAGAGTAGTCCACGCCTCGTGCTTTCTTTCTCGACGGCCCCAAATTAAAACAAAAGAAAAGAAAAGAAACTGACTTGGCATCGATCAGAAGAAGATAAAGTTCCGCCAACAACTTTTTTTCGCGGCGCTGTTAATTAAGAAATAAGCGAGCCGCTTCTTGGGTCTGGGTCGGACCACAGGTCGTCGGAAGAAAATTGAATTAAATCGTCAGCAGCTTGGCCTAGAGCAGCATCTCTCGTCGCAAGTTCGACATTTCTCTGTCTCCTCGACGGACCAAGCAACCACACTGGGTTTATTTAGCTGACTCTCTAAAGGGGTGGACACAAAAGATCTCCCGACAATTCGATACCATCCCGCAGAGCCCCAAGGGTTTTGAAGGAGCGCAGCTGACGGCGACTTTTTCAACAAGAAAGAAAACGACCACAAGAGATCACCTGGAGACGACTCAAATTCAAACGCGCTCGAAGGAGGAGGAGCAGGCGCAGCGCTTGTGAAAAAACGGATCGTTTTTGAGAGCAACGACATAAGGCCCGCGTCAAGGTGCGAAGCATATAAAACTCCTCGTCGACTTCGGAACCGCGTCGCACGAAAGTTCCGTTCAACAACTACTAACTTGTTGTGTGCGGCCATTCTCGGAATTCTTCGTAGGTTTCTTCCTCGATCAGCACGACAAGCAAAAAAAAAAAAATCGAGGCGAAGCGACAATCTGGAGTACTTCTTTTCTTTTCTTTTCGCGGAAAATAAAACGGAGTCACTTCGCCCCGAACTCTCAAGGTGGCGGAAATTATATTATGGACGAAGACCAAGTTTGGGGCCGGCCGGCAACTTATGCTGGGCCGAAGCCTACGAAAAACAAAAACCGCGTCATGATGTTAAAGGAAGCAACGAAACCAGAGTTGGCGTTCGCGATTGTCTGCACCACTAAGTCTTTACTCACTTTTTGATAGTACAACTGCGTTGCCGCAATTTGTGGCACAGTGTTGGGGAGGGGAGGGGTTGGTTACAGAGTTAAGAACTCTAAGGATAAGGCGGGGCTGGAAAGGAAGGAAGGGGGGAGGATCAAAGCCAGAGCGTTGAGCGAGGGGAGGGGGTAGTAGGGAGGGTGGTGTTAGAAGCTGCGGCATGTCCGAGAGTCTTCGACGTTCCGAGACACGGCGGCACCAGGTGCATGCGAGAAGAACATGGCGGTCATATGAATATACCGTGTTGTTGTTTTAACGCCTCTCAGTCGTCGTCGTCAGAAGTCGTCGTCGTCGTTCTCTTCCTCCGCATCTTCGCCGTCATCATCATCATCATCGACGTCAGTTTCTTCGCCTCGAAAATCATGATCGCGGCCTAGTGTGTTTGGCGTCTTCTCTAGTAGATTTCCCACACACAGGCGGTCATAATCAATGTCGCCATGCACCTACTTCCAGATGATGGGGTAGTCAATGTTTGATGACGAACCAAGAATTATAATTATCGAGGCGAGAGACTTGAAGAATAAAAACGGAGCGCGCTATTCGTCAGTCAGTCAGTTTCCCCAAAAAAATCGGAACACACGTTCCTCGTGCGCCTCAGTTTGAGTCGCGCTGCCTTTACTTTCGAACATGAGCGTCGCAGGCGGGTAATCTGCCCGGATCTTGGGATCAGCGTACGTTTCAGGCAGGTCCACTTCTTTTGCCTCGAAGAATGCCGTCTCTCTTCTTTGACGAAACGTGATCATTCTGTCCCGGGCATAGAGAGGAACTTCTTTGCCTTTTCTACTTGTGCGTCGTGGGCTTGCGGAGCAGTTGCGACCTTCTTCTTCTTCGAGAGTTGTCGTCACCTAAATCTAGCAGATTCTCGTCGTACTTGTCATCACTATGATTCGTTTTGCGTCGCTTCGTTGGGGAAGGCAGCAGCAGCGTTGGCTCCGTTGCTTGCATCAAGTCCAACGGGCGCGCTGCCTCTCTCTCTCCATGTACGGTCGAACCGAGTCTCTTGACTACTACTAAAGTAGCCCGTCGCCGCAACAGGGAGCACTTTTTTTTTCAATATTGATCGAAGGCCTCAGCATCATCATCAGGTTGCCGCCGACCCGACAGCCTTCTCGGTGGGGCGAACTGCGTGCAGCGCCTCTCCGGTTCTTCTTTTATGCAAATATCCCGAGCAGTTGAGACCAATCCATCGCATTCTTCCCATTCCACCTCACGGAAGTTGCGCTTGTTCACGAGGCCCGCCTCGCGCATCATCCGTACCTGAAGTGTGTCTCGTTGAGTGGGCGGACGGTGTTTATGGCGCGAACCATATCGAAGACGACCGGGACGTCGCCTTCGGTTTGGAGTGTTCGGGGGGTTCGCTACTGGTTCGCGTTTTCTTCGGATTCGCGCGCTGCTGTTGCGTGGATGCGAACCACAGCGAACGCGGAGCGAGTTCGTCGAACGCGAACCAGGTCGTGGTTCGTTGCTTCCTTTACATGATGTGCTGGGGCGCGATTTATTTATTTTTTTATTTATACGCGGCGCTTTTTTTCTCGGCGGCACGCTTTCGAGGCGTTGCAGCGCTGCAAGGACGGCTGCGTCTGCGGCCTCGAGAACGGCGCCGTCTGCGAGGACGCCAGCAAAGTCACGTACAACATGATTTTACCTCAAAAGCGGAAGCGGTGCAGCAAGAAGGCGCTGGAGGATCTTGCATTTGCCGCCGTGCCGGATGATGCTAAAGATGAGGAGGAAGAGGACTTCGAGCGCGAGATCGGTCACGGTCAGGAGTAGCGTCTCACATCGCTCGAGTTGGGTCCACGACCCTGGCAACAAAACTGTAAATCAATGCTGCACAGATCGCGCCATGTTCGCTATACGGCACGCGGCCTTTCTCCCCGCCCTCCCCGAGTCGAGCCAGCGCGGACTTTAGAATCTTCGAACGTCCTCGCCTCCAGACGCCGCATCCTAACCAGTCCTCAACGAAGCATTTTTTTGGCCCGAAGAAGAATGCAAACTTGTGGGAAATACGACACCCATCTATCTGGGATGTTGGTGCGAGGCCCCTAAAAAACCTCAGCCGCTCCTGTCTACCATACGCACGCATTATATTCAGCGTTGGGAATTCACTTCAGCGAGTGAGCCACTTTTCACCAGCCGCGCAATTTTGGTCGAGTGAACACGTCGCCATACCGTGAAGAACCTTGGTGAAGTGAGCGGCACTTTAAAACGCCAGCGCCGGTCCCTGCCGCGCCCCGTCACTTCCGTGCCCCCCGCGCGCTATTTTTGCCTCCTAGGTCATGTGCTCTTAGATTCATTCGCGTTAAATTCGGGGCGAAGGAGGAGTTAGTTACCGTGGATGGCGTTCAGTGTTTCTTACTTTAGGCGATGTGAACGAACGAACGAACGAACGAACGAACGAACGAACGAACGAACGAACGAACGACCTCGGTATCTTCGTCCGGTTCTTCCTCATCAACCTCCGTCTCCAAAGAGCCCTCGGGGAAGGAATCATGGTGCTCCCGGCGTTTTTGAAAAACTCGGTCTCGTGTCACACGAGGTCCCTGAACTTAAAATCCGGGCCGCCGCCGCCGCCGCAATGAAGAAGAAATTCTTGTTCATGCACAGTATACTGGCAACTTTGTCCGTCTCGTCCGACCCGAGCATGACCGTGTTTCTTTCCCTCGATCAGGACAAGATTTCCAACGCCCAGGCAGCGCTGACAGTAGTAGCTCTGCTGCGCGCCGTGTGTACTACCAATTGAAAAAAACCTAAAAGGCTCTCGCCATGTCCGGAAGGAAGGAACCCATACTGCTCCTTGGTGAGCGGTCGATACAGCCAGATCTGTGAAGCCGAGACTTCATCCTTCTTCTCGAGCTCAGGATAATGTTCTTTCCAGTTGAGCGATCTCGAGAGCCTGATATCACCATTGAGCGAAGACCTACCTGTTCAAACTCCACATTGAAAAAAACGGCGGGCATCTGGTTCTCAGGCATACCAAAAGGCTCATCGCCACTAATGTCGTCGTCCCGAGCGTCGCCAAGAGTCTGCGGGCTGGCGCAGGCTCGGGGGTCGGCTAAGGCTCGGAGGAAGTCTTCGCCTTTTCGTCGTGGAATGCAGTCCGTGCGTAAATCACACATTCTTCCTTGAGCAAGCAAGCAACTTCCTGACCCGAGCTCGCTGTTCGGAGGACGACAGGCGCCGGCAGTTGATAGTCCGAATGTCAACAAGGAAGGCAATCATCTCGCGATGGTTTTTCATTCGTACTTGAAGTGACGCACGTAGTTTTTTTTCATTATTCCCGCAAAAACACCGACGCTCACATTCGAGTATAGCCCGCTCAAGACAGACAGACAGACTTTGCCGGTCTCGCTGAGGTCGTCAACATCGACAGTCTTACGTTGTTGCATGGATTTCGCAGTTATTTATGTTCGGGAGATCAATGACTTCTAGCGCCGTCCCAGCTCAATCGCCGAGACTCGATCATGTTGTGCTTGATTGATCAATGCGGCGCACGCCCCCTTATATGGTATAAGTGTTCGTGTTGCACGAAAACAACGGCCACGTGCGTTATAGCAAAAATCGCCTCGAATTCAGCCGACGCCACCCATTGCTCGCTCATCACTGATTGATTGTCCAGGGGAGTCCAATGTGGGTAGTTTGAGCACGTGGTGCATACGCAGCAAACAACGAATAAGTTGGTAGCGCGCCCGGAACCTCGACTTATCGAGGAGGTCGAGCTTGGGCGATTTATTTCCCCGGCTGCTGTAATGGCAATAACGCATGCAGGTCCTTCAAACGTGTGCCGTAAGAAAGTACTTGGGTCCATCGTGGCCATCACTGTTCAGCAGCTCCTGGCCAGCTGGAATGAATGGATTGATTACCTGCGTGCCTCTGGATCGTGTCAAGTCGCCACAGGCCGCTGCCGAGATTTTTCAGAAGAGATATATCATGCAAAATGCGGCGAGGATCCTTCAGTCGTCCCACGCCTGGTTGATCGTCCTTTTTTTCTGGCGTGTTTTCGGCCCTGGTTTTATAGCGCGAGCTCTCTACTGTTTTGGTATGCGGAAAGACAGAAGAAGGGAGTTCGTCCTCGTCTCGACGCTGATGGGTCGAGCTCGCATAAACGCATGCCCTATCTAGCTTTTGCACTACGTATCTTCTCAGTCAATGCGGCAAGCGCGGGCATTATAGCACGAAGTGTCGCGACCGCATAAATCCTAACTACTAATCGACAGATGTTTGTCTGTTTTTAAATGTCGACTGCTAAGAGGGGGGGGTGTGTGTGGGGATGTTTGTCTGTTTGTTTGTTTGTCTGTCTGTCTGTCCCTCGATTTAGGGTAAGGATCAGGTAGGCGCGAGAGTAAGGATCAGGTAGGCGCGAGAGCCAGACAGTGATCCTCCAAGCCGTCTACGGCGACCTCGCAGACTATTTCCACGACCCGCGGCGGCTCTTTTAGCCAGCGCGCCATTCTCACGCCCCGTCGAAACGATGTTGTCGATGCTGACAACGCGCGCATGACCGCGGCCTTTTTTTCCCGGAGACGAGGCGTCGGAGTTCTTTTAGGCAGACTAGGTTTGGTCGGAAGACGACGCCTCGCTCTTTACAGTCGAGTTTTCAACTCCCTGACAACCAACGGCATGCTGACTTTGATCGCGAGCTTAAAGTCTTCGCAACCTCGACCCGTCGCACGGCCACTGCAACGGTACCAGATACATGATTGATCGTGTCGTGTCACCGAGGCTCCTCCAACCTGTATCCCTCAAGGCCCGCCTACGCCAAACGATCAACAAGAGCCAGGACCAGACGCCCCGCGAGGTCCGCGTCCTCTTGCCCACAAGCCCGTCTTCTGTCACGTCCAGCTCTACGTGGCTCTCTGTCGATCGGCAACCCCGAGAATATACTCTTCTGAGTCGACGACTCCGCCCTACCCCACACGTGCTGCGCAATACCGATAAGCCCCCTCCCTGCGTCTACACGCGCACTGTAGGTGAACTTACTGGGACCACGTGGACTTACTGGGGTTTGAGATTGGGACTAGGTGAATATAGTGACCAGGTGAACTTACTGAGACCAGGTGAGCTTACTGAGAGTTTTAGAGTAAAATGAAAGGTTAGCGGCGTGTGCGGATCGAAGCAGCTTAGATTGGCTGAGGCGACAGCGACGAGCTCGAAGGAGTGGTGTGAGCACGAGTGGGTTTACGCCGAACTTACTGGGGTTGGAGATTTGGACGAGGTGAACTTACTAGGACCAGGTGAACTTACTGGGACCAGGTGAACTTACTGGGGTTAGAGATTGGGACTAGGTGAACTTACTGGCGAACTTACTGGCCTGCACTTGTAAATAAATATATAACCAGGCTGCGGATAGAGTCATCTATGTACTGTGATGGCAGCCTGCTCAAGTTGGACGCTTAAACGGGATGTGTAGCGAACTCTGCCGTCGTGCTCAAATACCAGGTCATGCATCCAGACTCTCTCTCTCTCTCTCTCTCTCTCTCTCTCTCTCTCTCTCTCTGTGTGCAGCGACTGACTGAAAAACGGCACGTTTTTTTCTTCTTCGAAGATCCCATGAACGTTGATAAATCTCCGAAGTGCGATGGCCGTCCAAAAGCGAAGTCGAGCAAACAACAACATTGGCGTGCGTGCGTGGGACTAGACCTTCCATCGAGTCGGTGCCGCCGAACCAGTAGTGGCGGTCTACAGCTGGGCTGAGTGCAGTTCCACGAAGATCCGACGGCCTCCTCGCAACAACAACAACGGACTCCGCCAAGTCGGGTCGACAGCATCTTGACGATGGTGTCTGCCAGGGTTGTTGTCCTCCTCCAATCCGCTTGACACACCACATCGCGCGCCATATCGACGTATTCGCAGTGATTGAGTCGACGCAATTAGCGCGCTTCAGGAGAACCTACGGTAACCACAGTTCGCCCACGTCGTTCTGCCGTCGGCGTCCCCTCGGTGCCAAGAGCGACCGCCGGCCGTCGGCCGAACGAGTGTCCATCCGCGCAGGAGTTCGCCCGGGATGACACGCCTTCGCGATCTAGCGTGGTGTCGGCACGAAACCCGGCGCTAGAAGACGTCGAGTCCACACAAAAAAAAAAATTGCTTCTGATTCACGTCGCCGCCGTGGAGGCCGGTACAGGAGTTGGCCTGACCGGCTCTGCTTCTGACATCATCGCCTATGTGGCTTGCTCGCCAAAAGCAAAGTCGTGAGCAGCAGCAGCAGCAGCAGCAGGACGCCTTTACTTACTTAAGTAATAAAGTACAGCAGTCCCGGCGGCGTTTAAAAAAACATCAGTCCACCCAGTATTCGGGGATATGCGTGATACCGACGTCAGGGTCCCACAAGCCACCCTCGAGCCAGAGGCGGCCGCCCGGCCAGTCGGGGAACCAGCCGGCGTATATGTTGGTGTAGGCCTCGATGTCGGCGTAGCCGAGGAGGAAGAGGAGCGTAAAAATGGCAGCCCACCCAGTTAATTTCGAGCGGAGTAGGTCCCAACGGAGCTCGTTTAAATCGACTCGGTACCGGTCGAGCTTGGTCTGCGCAATTTCCGGCGTTGCCGTGTTCGCCCCCTGGGCGAAGCAGTCAAAAACAGCGCGGATGGCGAGGCCGTCTGCATCGTTCGCCCTTTGAAAGGCGTCGTACGTCAAAAAACCGCGCGAAGCCATGTAATTGTTCTCCACGGGATAATCCCGGACGCACTGCTCGACGTCCGTCAAAACGATCCGTTCCAGATCGGCGCGCGGCACGCGGCGGGGATACAACGGAAGCCAATAGTCGCCGCCCTCGCCGAGCTGCTGGATGCGCACCACGTTCCTGAACATTCCCGGAAAAGCGGACCGTGCGATGCCGGCACCGCCGGAAGCGCCAAAGAACCAAATAAAGGCGCGCGACCGCGCCGCCATCATGGGGTCGACGTCCTCGGGCGTCAGCGCCACCTTTGAGGGCGCCGGGCTCTTACTCACAGGGACGAATGCCTTGGCAGGGATCGACCATAGGACGATCCAAAACATTATTATTGTTCAACTAATTTAGGGTTTACACGACGACGACACTTGGAAAAATAAATTAATTAATTAATTACCAGATTTGTGGCCACCCGAAGAGCGAGCCAAAGGTAGGGGAATCGCCCCTTGGCATGGAAGGAGGAGCCTGGAAGGAAGGGCCCCTATGACAGACAGACAGACAGACAGACAGACAGACAGACAGACAGACAGACAGACAGACAGACAGACAGACAGACAGACAGACAGACAGACAGACAGACAGACAGACAGACAGCAGCGGCAGCGAGAAGAAAAAAGGGCCGCGTCGAAAAAGAAACGCCAACAGCAGCAGCAGAAGAAAGTTTTTTTTCTTCGCGGAGGGAATTGCGAGAAGGAAACGACAAGTGCATGACTGAGCACCCAGAGTGGATTGAGCTGATCATCACCCGGAGACGACAGCTCGACGATAGACCGAAGAAGGAGCGTGTTTCGTTTGATGAAACAGCCGCGACTCGCGCTCGAAACTCGGACCGGGCGCCTGTGAAATGGATCGTTTTGAGAGCAACGAACACAAGGCCCGCGCCAAGCTGCGAAGAGATCGCCATATTTTAGTCCTCAATCGTCGACTCGAGAACTGAGTCGAATCGGCGGTGGCCGCGAGAAAGTCCCCGTTCAACAACGCCAACTACTAACTTGTTGTGTGCGGCCATTCTCGGAAGAACTGAATTCTTCGTAGGTTTCTTCCTCGATCAGCACGACGCGATGATCTCAAGCAAAAAAAAAAATCGAGGCGAAGCGACGAGACCGAGCACTTTTTTTTCGCGGGAAATAATAAAACGGAGTCACTTCGCGCCGAACTCTCAAGGTGGCGGGAATTATATTATGGACGAGCATATCGGACCCCCGCCTTGTCCTGACGACGAGACACGCCCCATTTTTTTCGTGGACTACGCCGACAAAAAAGGGAAGACAAAGTTTGGGGCCGGCCGGCAACTTATGCTGGGCCGAAGCCTACGAAAAAAAAAAACCGCGACACTGTCATGATGTGCTGGGGCCTGTGCGGGCCGCGATCAATACGCGGCCTTTTTGTCGGCGGCATGCTTCGTGGCAGCGCTCTGCAAGGACGGCTGCGTCTGCGGCCTCGAGAACGGCTGCGTCTGCTGCGACGCCAGCAAACTCTCAAGTACTGCGAGATCTGCTGCGGGAACCTCAAGCGGTGTAGTAAGAAGGCGTGCAAAAAGGCACTGGAGGATCTCGAATTTGCCATGCCGGATGATGCTGAAGATGAGGAGGAGGAGGAGGAGGACAGCAATTCGCAGAAAATTCTTTCGAGCGCGAGATCGGGGTCGGCACGATCGTCGCCGCCGTCCCCAGCCACGAACCCACCAGCTAGCGCGATACGAGGTTTTCGACGACGAGAAGACGCCCAACGCAGAGCCTGGGCCCTGCTGGATTGACCTCGTCCACGAAGGGGCTGCTAGCGACGTGCGTGCCTCGGCAACCAATCAAAAGTACGCAGCTCTGAGTTTCGGCAGCGCATCCTCGACGTTGCTTTCACCATCGCCGCCCAATTCGACGTCTACAGGACGTAAACGTTTCGCTCGCTACGTCCGGGCTCGCAACTAGTGAAGCTTCAGTCGACGACGCAAATCCGGTCCACAATACTGCTGACGACGATTTCGATCCGGCGACAACCGTCGAGGCCACCAACGATGCTGTCTGTCATTCCCGCACCCGCGCCTGCTCCTCGAGAGCCATCGTCTCAGCACTCGCGCCCTCGTTCACGACCTCCAGATCATCCACGCGCCCCCCTGTAGACAGACAGACAGACAGACACGGCGCTCAGGCAAACGAGGGAACGCGCGAAGACCCACGGTGCAAGCGCTGCGGTCGCTTGTTGAAACAGAGCGATCGCCACTAGCAAGCACGGGCAGCGCGATAGGAAGAAGACGGCAGCCTACTGTCAGTCAAGTGGACCCAGCTGAGTACTCACGGGCGCGCCGTGGAGCCTGCTCGTGAGCTTATTAGAAGAAAAGGCTTAATTCCATTCTTGCGCTTTTCGCGTCGACTAGGGGTGGGGAGGGCGCAGGAGATCGAGATACTTTCGGACTTAAAGACGGTAACTTCCTTCCTTTATCCTTCCCTCCCCCCAAAAAAAAAATTATTGATCAGAGCCGCTAATGGCTGATTTTGCATCTAGAGCTCTTAGAACACGAGCTGCTAAAACAACGACTCGAGATTGGCGAGGTTACTGCTACCAAACCGCACCCTCGCGTACTAACCCGACTTTCTCATTGGCTGCACTTACTTACGTGGGTGCTGACGTGTAGCGAGCTAAACGAGCAGCCATTCAGGGGGGGCGTTGTTCTAGATACAAAATCAGCCCCACCAATTAAGGAGACATGCTCGTTTGCGGCGGCGGTAGAGAGTCCGGCTGGCCTATGGCTCGCGGCGGCAGGCTTTAGGGCGGGGTCGTCCCGCGTCGAGGTTCAGTTCAGCGGGGAAGCATATTGCCCAAGGTGCGAGAAGGCAGACAAGTGCTAGTGTTCGCAACGATTTCTCGAGAGCATAGTTACGCACGCGCCGTTGCGAAAGTTTGCAGCCTGGACCAGAGGTAAGAGTCCTGTTCTCGCGCGCCGTCGAGAACGTTCCACTCAAAGAAGGGGTATGCAAAAACGTCCCAGCCAAGCCGCCACAGCACTTGAAGCGCGTAGACCCGTTCTCAATCCTCGTTCTCTTAAGGTAGTGGAATGGCCCGTCGACTTGGACCGCGCAGTTGATGTCAGGCTGAGGCATGTCGAGCGACAATCCCTCTTTGGTCGCGTGCTCGAAGACGTGCAATTCGGTCGAGCGCGGTCGCAACGTCGCGCTGGATGATGGGTCCTAACGTTGATAAGCCATCTGAAGCATCTGCTGGTGGTTTGACAGCGGCTGGTTGGGCCACTCGAGGTGAAAGTGCAGCGGTGGAGCTGCGACAAGCGTCGATCATCGAGGGCATCAAAAGATCGTTCGCGGCGACGGAGGCGATCGCCGCGAAAAGTCCGAAGTCTTTTTCCCAATCCACGCAGGCAAATGCCCACGCCGTGTTGGCGAGGTTCTGCGGATTGAACTCGCCCAGCCGCGAAGGAGCCGCGCCGGCGATCGCCGCGAAGAGCTCGGGTGCCTCGATGCCCGCCGTCGCGAAGGCCCGCGCCGCGTTGGCGAGCGCTTGCGCGCCGAACCCTCGAATGCAGCGCCGACAAGCGTCCGCGAGGGCCATCACGCGGCGATCGCGTCGCATATCGCGGTTTCGGCCTCCAAACTTGGCGACACGGTGCGCGGCAGTCGACAAGTTCCGAGCGCTGAATTCGTCCCCGCGAGCCGCGAAGAGCGAGAAAATCGTCTCGGGAGTCGCACCGCGGCCCGTCATCCCCACTTGATTTGTTGCCATCGCGGTGCCTCGGCACTAGTGGCTCGCGTGTGGCTCATGCCTGTGCCGCGACTGTCGACGTGGCGTACGTCGCCGCGCCGCCGCGTCTCGCGCCCTCGTCGCGCCGGCGACACGGACCGGCTCGAGTCTCGACCGTCGCGCTGCCGGTTGTCGTTCGCGCCAGAAAGTCGTCGGCTCGGCGGCGATCGAGACCGGTGCACCAAGTTTCGACCGTCGCGGCACAACTTGTCGTCGTTTGCATCGTCTTGGCTACGGATTCTTCGTCGTCCAATCGGGGACGGCGAACGGCGTCGGTCTCGATCGGCGCGCCGTTGGTGGTTGTCTCGCCCCTGTGGTCTTCGTACCACCGCGACCGGTCTTGCTTCTTCTGGTGGCGCTCGTAGTAGCTTGATGACGGTGAGTCACCGCGTCGCCCCCAAGTTGATGTAGTCCTCGTTTTCTCCCAGTCCCTTCCTCTTAAACGGGTATCATCGCTGCGCCACGGGCGCCGGTCCACACGGCGAGGCGACGGCTCGTCGACGCGCCACTTCCGACGATCGTCGTCGGAAGTGGCGCTGCCTTTTTACACTGCGTCGATCCATCGCGATGAGGTCCTTTGAAAGCGCTGTGTTATTCACACCGGCGTCCTCCTAACTACTAATCGACAGATGTTTGTCTGTTTCACAGGGGTGTATATAGCCCCGGGCACTCGCACACACCAGGACCGGCATTCCTAACCTCACCTTTTGGTTATGGGCCCTCGAGGGCCCATAACCAAAAGTCGAGGGCCCATAACCAAAAGGTGAGGGTAGGAATGCCGGTCCTGGTGTGTGCGAGTGCCCGGGGCTATATATACCCCTGTGTGTTTGTCTGTCTGTCTGTCTTTAAATGTCGACTGCTAAGAGGGGGTCTGTCTGTCTGTCTTTAAATGTCGACTGCTAAGAGGGGGGGGTGTGTGTGGGTCTGTCTGTCTGTCTGTTTGTCCTTAAATGTCGACTGATACCCCTGTGTGTTTGTCTGTCTGTCTGTCTTTAAATGTCGACTGCTAAGAGGGGGTCTGTCTGTCTGTCTGTTTGTCTTTAAATGTCGACTGATACCCCTGTGTGTTTGTCTGTCTGTCTGTCTTTAAATGTCGACTGGTAAGAGGGGGTCTGTCTGTCTGTCTGTTTGTCTTTAAATGTCGCCTGCTAAGAGGCGTGTGTGTGGGGAGCATGAAGGATGTGGGTGGGTGTGTGTGTGGGGTAGGAGGGATGTGCCTGACGGGCGGAGATAAGTAGCTGTCTGTTTGTCTTTAAATGTCGACTGCTAAGAGCAGGGTCGGATAAGAAAGTTCGTACGAGCCGTTAACTATGTTTCAGTTTGTACTAAGACATACTCAACGGATCGCTGAGCTATGTTCATTTGTACTCAAGCAGTATGTGCCGCCACACCGCGAGATCGTCGCGATGGAACTAGTCCCCATAGTGAAGTCGGCATCCTTTCGTCCCCTCACGCAAAAAAAGGAAAAAGCCCACGCGTTGTAGGACCCGTCGTTGCGGCGCGGGCTAGTCTCGTTTTCTTATCCGACCCTACTAAGAGGGGGGTGTGTGTGGGGAGCATGAAGGATGTGGGTGCGTTGTCTGTCTCCCAATTTAGGAAAAGGACCAGGTAGGCCCGCGAGCCAGGCAATGACCCTCCAAGCCGTTTTCTCGCAGACTGTTTCCACGACCCGCGGCGGCTCTTTTAGCCAGCGCGCCATTCTCACGCCCCGTCGAAACGATGTTGTCGATGCTGACAACGCGCGCATGACCGCGGCCTTTTTTTCCCGGAGACGAGGCGTCGGAGTTCTTTTCGGCCGACTAGGTTGGGTCGGAAGACGACGCCTCGCTCTTTACAGTCTTCGAGTTTTCGGGAACACCCTGACAACCAACGGCATGCTGACTTTTTTGATCGCGAGCTTAAGGTGTGTCTTCGCAACCTCGATCCGTCTCGCACGGCCACTGCAACGGTACCAGATACATGATCGATCGTGTCGTGTGTCGCCGAGGCATCTCCAACCTGTATCCCTTAAGGCCCGCCGACGCCAAACGATCAACAAGAGGCAGGGCCAGACGCCCCGCGAGGTCGGCGTCCTCTCGCCCACAAGCCCGTCTTCTGTCACGTCCTGGAGCTCTACGTGGCTCTCTGTCGATCGGCAACCCCGAGGATATGCTCTTCTGAGTCGACGACTCCACCCTACCCCACACGTGCTGCGCAATATCGACCGATAAGCCCCCTCCCGGCGTCTACACGCGCACTGTAGGTAGGTGAACTTACTGGGGCCAGGCGAACTTACTGGAGTTTGAGATTGGGACTAGGTGAATATAGTGACCAGGTAAACTTACTTACTGGGACGAGGTGAGCTAACTGGGGGTTTTAGAGTAAACTCAAAGGGTAGCGGCGTTTGCGGATCAAAGCAGCTTAGATTGGCGGAGGCGACAGCGACGAGCTCGAAGGAGTGGTGTGAGTACGAGTGGGTTTGCGCCGAACTTACTGGGGTTAGAGATTTGGACTAGGTGAACTTACTAGGACCAGGTGAGCTTACTGGGGTTAGAGATTGGGACTAGGTGAACTTACTGGCCTGCACTTGTCGACATTTGAAGACAAACAACCTTCATGCCCCCCCCCCACACACACCCCTCCTGGGAGGGTGGGAGGTGCCGTTCCATCAACGTCCTCGTTTTTGTCGAGCTCGAAATAAGCGCCAAAATTGGTGCCTCGAAAAAGAAAACGGACGATTGAGCCAACCGGAGATGAGATTTTTTTTGTGCGGCCATCCTTTGGCATCATCCAATAGGCCACAACAACAACTCGACGACTCGGCCTCGAGATTTCCCTGCTCGCTTTGTGGCCAGAGCAGCCCTCGTTTTCCTCGAGCTCACCGTCGCTCAGAACGGGCCGCCCCCTGTGTTGCCGTACCAGCGGCGACCGCTGTAGCCGAACAGCAACGCTCCGTTTTTATCTTGCCGTAGATCTGCTTAAAAGGGGGCAACGTTTGAACCAGACTGGCCGACCGCGCTGGCGTCGTCCTTTGTCCAAGCGAAGTAAAGTCAATTTCCTTCCCCTACCACCTCTGTCGGTACCTTCGTAAGCGGCAGTGCCTCGGCGCTCGACGGCACGCGCATCGGTCCGCTCTCGGACGTCGTCGGTCGTCCCGACAGCACGCGCAGGACTGCGAACGTACACCAATTCCGTCCGACGAAGCTTCGCGTAAACGCCACGGGAAAACTGAGATCGAGGCTGCTCTGGATGGATGCAATAAAAGAAAAGCCCTGGGATTCTCCGCGCGCGGCAAGGATCGGCGAGCTCGCGGCGGAGGCGCCCATTTTCCAATCTCGACCTTCGAGGTCGTCGCCACCGAGTTGCGCGCTGATGAGCTCCTTCCCGGCGACGCGTCCGATCTCGCTGAGGTCGAGGGCCAAGAGGAGGAACTCGTGGACACGTCCAATCTCGCTTCGCAGGTTGCGGACGAAACGCAAGGACGGCCGCTCTCTCGCCACGATCGAGGCGATGACTTCAGAGACCTCGGACGACGCGCAACGCCAACAGACGCGTACAGAGGTGTCGCACCCACGGAGGCCAGGCACGACCTCGTCGAGCTCCAGGGCCAGCTGCTTCGCATCCCTGTTGACGTCGGCGTAGCTGCGCTGGAGCTGGCGCATCTTCGCCGGGTCGCACTTTAAAACAACAAGCTGCGCCTCGGTCCGCTCCGTCGCCGCCGCCTCGGTCCGCTCCGTCGCCGCCGCCTCGGTCACTGCTCGCTGGCGTCGGCCGCCGCCTGCGTCGCTTCAGCCACCGCCTGCAGAGCGCGCGCTTCCGCTTCCGCTTCCGCTCCGCTTATGCTCGACCTTGAGTTATCGCTCTCGACGGGACGGGCCGCCTCCCGGGCCTCGGCTCCTAGCAGCGACAGCCGCCGCAGCCTTCTCGACCTCTACGGCCTCCATATAACGGCACGACGCTCGGCCGCGGCGGCACGGCGTTGCTGCTGGGACGCTCTTGCTGCCTCGAGCCGTTCTAACTGCCTCCGCGCAGCTCAGGCGACTGACTGCTGCTATTGTGCTGGCTGAAGCGCAGGCGGCCGCCGGACCGAAGCGGTCGATCGAGCGCGACTGGCGACGGAATTCTCCTCGTCCGACGCCCACCTTGATGGTGACGCCCATGACCGCGAGAGTGACCGAACTCGTTGCCGCGTCGTCGTAGTGGAGCCTCTGGACGGTAACCGCCTCGGCGTAGACTCTGACGCCAGCCGAAAGGTTGCCTATCGCCTCGACGCGATCGCCTTGCGGCCGTCTTCGAGCAAGTGCTCCGAGGCGCATATCCTTGATCACTCGGAGCACTTGCGGCCGGAAGTCGGCGTGCACAAAGTCGTTGCGGCAGCGCTTGCTTACTGCAGACGAAGAATTGAAGGGGCAGCTTGCCCTCGCGCGCGTTCCAGGTCAATCGCCTTGCCCCCGGATCCTCTCTCTCCTCCGGTAGAGTACACAGCGACGCAGCAGTAACACTCTCCTTCCGACGGAGGAGGTTGACGCGTCGGCCGGTTTCATTGACCGAGCACACCGACTGCCTGTCTCGGGGAAGGAGCTCGGTGACCGTATCAGGCAAGATGAAAAGTCATCGCACTATTGTGCACCTCGTCGAGTTCTCGAGAATCCCCGCCACAAACGCAACAATACAAAGATTAGTTATAACGCGCCATTATTAATTAATTAATTAACAAGTGCAGGCCAGTAAGTTCGCCAGTAAGTTCACCTGGTCCCAATCTCTAACCCCAGTAAGTTCACCTGGTCCCAGTAAGTTCACCTAGTCCCAATCTCTAACCCCAGTAAGTTCGGCGTAAGCCCACTCGTGCTCACATCCACTCACCCCACTCTCCTTCGAGCTCGTCGCTCTCACCTCCGCCAATCTAAGGTGCTTTGATCCGTACACGCCGCTAGCCCTTGCGTTCACTCTAAAAACCCCAGTAAGTTCACTTGGTCCCAGTAAGTTCACCTGGTCACTTAGTTCACCTAGTCCCAATCTCAAACCTCAGTAAGTTCACGTGGTCCCAGTAAGTTCACCTACCGTGCGCGTGTAGACGCCGGGAGGGGGCTTATCGGTATTGCGCAGCACGTGTGGGGTAGGGTGGAGTCGTCGACCCAGATGAGTATATCTCCTCGGGGTTGCCGATCGACAGAGAGCCACGTAGAGCTGGACGTGGCAGAAGACGGGCTTGGGAAAGAGGACGCCGACCTCGCGGGGCGTCTGGCCCTGGCTCTTGGTGATCGTTTGGCGTCGGCGGGCCTTACGGGATACAGGTTGGAGGAGCCTCGGTGACAACGACACGATCGATCATGTATCTGGTACCGTTGCAGTGGCCGTGCGACGGGTCGAGGTTGAGAAGACATTAAGCTCGCGATCAAAGTCAGCATGCCGTTGGTTGTCAGGGAGTTGAAAACTCTACTGTAAAGAGCGAGGCGTCGTCTTCCGACCCAGCCTAGTCAGCCGAAAAGAACTCCGACGCCTCGTCTCCGGGAAAAAAAGGCCGCGGTCATGCGCGCGTTGTCCGCATCGACAACATCGTTTCGACGGGGCGTGAGAATGGCGCGCTGAAAGAGCCGCCGCGGGTCGTGGAAATAGTCTGCGAGGTCGCCGTAGACGGCTTGGAGGATCACTTTCTGGCTCTCGCGCCTACCTGATGCTTACTCTCGCGCCTATCTGATCCTTACCCTAAATCGAGGGACAAACAGACAGACAGACAGACAAACAGACAGACAAACATCTGTCGATTAGTAGTTAGGATTAAAGAGTGCCGAATCGAAAGTCGCCGAGGTCGAGGTCGTGATGGAAGGCGTCAACCCGAGACTGGAGCATGTGGCTGTACGCAGCTTTGGCGGCAAGTGCGGCAAACAGCTGGTTGACCGGCCGGCTATGTTTCTCGAATCCCGCCGTTTGGCATCGACTCGGACGAAGTCGCGAACCCCTCTCGATACCCTCGGGATGGGTAGGCTCTCGTTTAAGCCGCCGAGTCCGTCCACTAAAGATCCCATCCCTTCGTCGAGCCCGCCCGGGCGCCGCCGCATCTGTGACGCCAGCTTGTCGACGATAGCTCAAAAGGCACCAAGCTGACCGTTTTCCGCATCGTCGTGCCGTAAGCGACGCCAAGAAGCCACCAAACCCACCGCTGAGGCATGGGCCGCCCTCGCCGCCGCGCACGTCGATGTCCCAGCGCCGTCAGCGGACCCGCCGCCGGGAAAAAAGCGTTAGAAAGCCGCCACCTGATCTGGATGATGGAAGTTTGTTGCGTGCACGGCTCGGGGACCAGGGGCGACCTCGACGGAAGCTTCAATTTTTTTTTTTTTTCGAGCGAGCGGTTCGAAGATGCATTGCGACCCCGAGACGGATACCGCGACCGGCATTCGCGAGAGCAAGAGTGGTCCCTCGGCGTCTCGAAGTTCTGGATGCCGCGACTCCTGGTCAGCGCCACGTTTTTTCAGCGAAGGAGAAGCAGGACGACCGTTACGTATTACGCCGCCGCGACGGTGCTGGAGTTGTTCAACGCGACCGAGGCCAAGTCACAGGACAGACCGACACACCAATGATCCAGAAAGACAATCGCGGGCCCGCGGCACGTTGGAGCAGTCCGTCCACGTTGGCGACCAGAGCTCCAGATGGCTGCTCGAGTTTGTTTTTTTGGCAGGCAGGCAGGCAGCAACTTGAAGAAGAAGTATGACGACGTTCTTTCAGAAGATGAGGGTCGTCGTCGAAAGGTGCGTGCCAACGAACGAAGAGGACCACATCTTCGGCCGCGCTGCCACGAGTTTTGTTTGTTTGTTTGTTTGTTTGTTGTTGCGGCAATCAAAAACCTCTGCAGCGCGTCGCCGCTGGTCGATTGACAACCAAGAAGGCTAAACCGTATGATGATCGAGGTGATGGAGGACGCCTCGCTAATCTCAGCGAAAGGTGCGTTGTTTTTGAGGCGGCTCGTCGCGGTCGTAGATCCACTAGGCTACCGCGCGCCGATGCCAGGTAAGCGACTAGGCCATTATGCCCTAAGGGTAAAATTTTTTTTTGTCGTCGACGAGCGTGCCCTCCCGAATAGGGAGGGAGGGAGGGCCCAGCTCTCGACGGTGAAGACGGGACTCGACGCAGCACTCCCACACAGCTCCCATCGAGAGAAAGGTACGCCGTCAGCACGGGGCCGACCGACTGCAGGTGTTATGCGGACAGCGACGGCCCCTAGCGTATCGAAAAAAAAGCGAAGCCTCATATGAGCATCGACGAGCTCAGGAGTGTCTCTCGAGGAAGCGGAGACAACGAGTGGCAGCAGCTCCAAGCTTCCGACGTGGCGTTGTTGGTAGTAGGTTCGTAGGACCCTACTGTAACTAACTAACTAACGTTGTGGCGTGGAGAGGATGTGTTCGAGGTTTTGCTTGAGGGAGTCGTTGATTTTTTTGTACTTGGCGACCTCGTCGGCGTGCTTTGTGGCGTCGGCGTCGACGGTGGCTCTTTCTTTCGCTTTGAGGGAATCGCATTTGGTCTTCAATTCTGCCGATCTTTGACTCAGTTCTTTATTCTCGGATTTTAACTTTTCGATTCTCGAAGTTAACTCCGCTCGTTTGTGTTGCGCCATGAGTGCCTTGCGCATTCCGAAAGCCACCGAACTCTCGTACAACGTCTTGAACGCGGAGATCGTCAGCTTGATTTCGTCGCGGACTCGAAGCAAGAGCAATCCGCGTTCAGCGCAGGAAATTGTGGTTTGTCGAATGAGTTCGTCGAAACACTGCGCGTACAATTCCTCGCGCACCGGACACAGACCCGTCTCGCGGGCCTGGAGCTCGCGCAGTTTCCGGTCCAAAGATTCTTGAAGATTCAACACATCGAGTCGCGTGGCAGGAGTGCTCGAAACGTACTGAACCCAACGTTCTCCTTTTTCCTGCCACTCGAGCGGCGGCAGTATCGAATTCAGGATGTCGTCGGTCTTGGCGCCGCCAACGACGGCCGACTCATATTTGATGAGCGACTCTGCGGCCGCCGCCATTTTTAATAACTAATGCAACGCCTCTAGGATACACTATATAGGATACAATTTTTTTTTTTTTATACTAGGTGGATTCGGGACTAAGACCCGTTCTCTCTCTCTCTCTCTCTCTCTACAGAGATAATAAATAAATAAATAAAGTTGGCCAAAATAATAAAAATTTGGCCAAATAATAAGGGCGGGATATTTGGAGGATTTTCAAATAATTCGACCTGACTAGGGTCGTTGGGTTTTTCTCGAGCGAGGGCGCTGAAAAAACTTAAGCAAATAAAACAACCGTGGCGAGGACCACGAAGGAAGCGCAGCGGCGAGCAGCGACGCTGAAGATCGATCAAACCCGCGGCTGGGCTGGGCTGCGATGACGGGAGCTGGACCCCGAAGGTTTGTTTCGCGGCCGGAAAACACACAAACACCTCATGGCGGAGATGTGGATCATGAGCGCCGGGCGGCAGAGCAATGCGTGCCGGAGCCCAGGATCAAGGCCTGGAACTGGTCCCCTCGCTCGTGGCTTGGCTCGAGGAGAAGGTGGAAACGAGGAGTCCCGCGCTCTTCACACTGAGTGACTGCGTGACTCGGCCGAGTCGGAGGGCGCGGAGCAGTCAGAGGCTGCATCTGTCGACGCAGCGCGTGCGGCCGCAACTGAGGCTGTGTCCCCGAGCTGGCGCAACCCGTTTTGTGAAGCTCGCTCGCCGCCGTCGCCGTCGAAGAATCACTGGTCGAAGGATCCCTGCCGATCGCGGATGGTCATCGTCCAGACGCGAGACGCCCACCTTTTTTTTTGTGGTGGTTCATAACGCACGCCATCTTGGCAAAAACTTGAGGAGCGTGCAGCTTGCACTGGGAGGAGCTGGCCAAGGTCTGCAAATCGAACGATCCACCAGTGGACGATATCCTGTATGCCGCCGATCCTGATGTTCCCGAGCTCGTCAGGAACCTACACTTCCTTACCTTCTTGACTCGACCTCCGCGCCTCGTCACCTAAAAAACCTCCTCCGCCCCCTGGCGGCCGGCCCGCCCCTGGCCTCCTCCGATATGGAGAGTGCTATCGTTATACTTAACGCTGCCGAGGGCACCAAAAAAAAGAAGCCCCTCCCCTCCCCTCCCCTCCTCTTGGAGGAAAGGAAGGAGAGAGCGCCTCAAGCATAGTACCACGGAGTGGGACTTGACGAGGTGGGACTGGACCTTTCGCCGCGCGATTCGACGACGACGACGACGACGACGACGACGCTTTACCGCAGGCAAACGCAGCAACCGTCGATGGCACCCACCACGCTTCGAAGAAGGACCGCGCGGCGTGACTTGCGAGCCCAGCCCGCCTCCAGTTTTTTTCTCGAGTTCCGTCTCGTCGTCGTCCAGCGGGAAAAGCAGTCTATAGGGACCGTGGTGGTGTTGATGGCGTCAACGCGTCACCAAAAAAATCGATCGATCGATCGATAAAACTCCGCCGGAGACACCCCCCCAAAGTTAGAGCAGATGTCGAGAGGTAGCTCCCCCCAGCAAGGTATGCTGATCGCAAGTCGGACCTCGGCGCATACATCGGACCCGGAAGAAGAACACAGGGCTCTCTCGATGTCTCGCGTCTTCTGTATCTCCCTCCGCACCAACTCCAGCAACTCGTTGTTGTTGAAGTACCTCCATGCGATACATTCGCCGATATTTTATTTTCGTGGACCCTCTTCCGTCCGCACGCGATGATACCACTCTTTACTACGCGACGCACGAAGCTTGGACGGCCCAAAGCGGTTCGTTCTCGCGGTCAAACGCACCAAATGCGGTGATCGCCGCGATTCGACGACGACGACGCTTTAACGCTTCGGTGATGCCGGCCAGGCGGCCCTCGTCGTCGCTGTCCGATTCGGAGTAGTCGCTCGTATCGTCGTTCAGTATGTTGTGACCCACCCACACTCGGGGAATTAATTAATTAATTAATTAATTAATTAACTCTGAACTTTATTAACTGTAGAGAACGGGTCGAAGCCGTCGCCGTCGTGCCAGGTGGTGTGGTCCGCGGTCCTCCGCGCGGTTGCGAAGGTTGAGGTGCAAGTGAGGAGCGCCGCCTTGCCGTGGGCTTCGTCGAGAACGACATCAGTGCCCAGAATGGGAACCCGAACGAGGGGTTGCCAAAAAGTATTGGGGCACGCGTCTCTGCCCAGCAGTGGTTAGGAATTTTATGAACGTTGTCGAGAAACGATCCCACGAGGACTAAGGAGGACGCCGCTACTCGAACAAAGCATCGGTAATGGTAAGTCGCTGGAGTGCAGCGGTGGTGCTTCGCGGTGGGAGGTGGTTAGAGCACGCTGGAGCTGGGGTACCGAGCGAACGAGGACGCCCGCGGAGACGAACTCGAACTCACTCGTGGGTAGCAAGAGGACCGTCGACGAATGTTTGGGGGGGTCGCCGGAAGGAACCAGCGCAACCGTCGTGGGGGAACCAGCGTGGTACGGAGATCGGCGCGATGTCCGTCCGTCCGTCCGTCCGTCCCGCGCAGTCTCGAGTGTTCGCGGCAACCGCCGTGCCAACGACGGTACAACTCGTTTCCTGCGCGAAAATAAAGAGGTGGCACCAAATAGGCGGGGGAGGTAGCCAGGGACCTCGACGACACCCGCAGGATCGCGCGAAGGTCGACGAGGAGACGTGGATGGGCCTTAGCCGCGCCAACAAAGGCGGCGGCGCCGAAGAGGAGCGAATGCCGCCACCCCCATCATTTTTTCGAGCAGGAAGGACGATGTCGTCAAAAACCCCTGACGCGGAACAGACAGCGCCAAATGCTGTGGCGACGAAGTTGAGGTAGGTAGCAGTCGGCTGCTGCGCGAGCATACGGCGGGCGATGCAGTCGCGATCCAAAGTAAGTACATGCAGTGGAGAGAGACGATCTGGAGCTTGGTGCGAAGAATGGTGGTTCGTGTAGCAATCAATCGTCGCCAGGTAGCGTCGATCGACATAGGCACCCCCGTCGGCGTGTCCGTCGCTGGGTCGTAGTCGTCGTAAAGCGGATTATTCCCAACAAGAGTAGTGCGGGTGCCGTCGTCCGGCGCGACTTGGACGTGGTGTTGGACGTCGGGGTGATCAAGAAGGCCCGTGCCAAGTGCCGGAGGACAGAAAGGTACGCACTTGTCGAGCCTGCGCTCCTGTCCGCTAGCTTGGATTTTTGTCGCGCGTCTCGAACAACGTCGCGATATAGGGAAAATGAAATGACGCCGTCGTCCATGCCAAATCGTGCGTAGGCGCCAGACGAGCGGCGTCGAGGGCATGTGCCAGGCAATACGCTGGTGGGGTCGCCTTCCTTCTTGCTGGCAGCCTTCTTGAGCTCGTTGAATTTGTTGCTCGCTGATGACCTGGTCGGGGTACTGCTCCGCGCGGGGGGACGCCCTTAAACCCCGACGGCAACAAGTGTTGATCTTGTATAGTGCCTCGGAGGAGTGGAGGCTACGCACAAGGTCCAGTGGCACCAGAACGGCGGACGGACGGTGCCCACGACGAGGTCGAACGTCAGAGGCGGGGTGTTTGATCTCGCGCCTCGCGAACGAGCCGCGAGCTTGTTGTCGAGGAGTCTCTCTCTCTCTCTCTCTCTCTCTCTCTCTCTCTCTCTCTCCGAAGAGTGGCCAGAACGAGGTTACCAATCTTTGCAAAGACGTTCATGGCGGCGGCGGCGGCGTGGCTGACTAAGGCCCGTTGCACCGCGTATTCATTGAAGTCGAAGGGATACTATTGAGTTTGGATCATCCCATCGCGCTTCGATCTTGGATTTTTTTTTTCGACGACGGCTAGGGCACTTTACTGTTGGCGCTATTCCACGAGGTCCATAATTGGCGAGCGATTTGAGCAGATTATCGAGGAAAGAACCCCGCGCGAGACACCACCCACCACCAAGGTTGGTTGCCTGATGCCGTACGAAAGCAGCAATCGGACGACCTTTTTCGCTCGCAATACACAAACGCGCCCACTGTTTAGCAAAAGTTCCGCCGCCCTGCTTGGCACGCCATAAAAAGGAAACCACAACGGTTGATATCATGCTCGAGAAGCAGGCGCGCGACAGAAACGGAGTTCCTCGCGACGGAGAGTGGATGGAAGTAAGTGCTGGGTTGATTTTCGCGCCGAGACTCAGCGAAGGCCACCAGAGCTGGGTCTAAGCGCCCCAAGGCATGGAAGGAGCTTGGGCAGGCCCCTATGACAGACAGACAGACAGACAGACAGACAGACAGACAGACAGACCGGGAGAAGAAAAAACGGCTGCGTTGGACGACGCGGAAAAAAAACGCAAGCAGCAGCAGCAGCAGTAGCAGAAAGTTGTTTTTCTTCGCGGAGGGAGGCCTTAGGAAGGAATGAGTAGTCGCCAAGAAGTGCGTGACTGACCACCCAGAGTGGATTGAGCTCATCATCACCTGGAGACGACAGCTCGACGATAGACTGATGAAAGAGCCGCGACGCACGCTCGAAACTCGGGCGTTTGTAAAGTGGATCCTTTTTGAGAGCAACGACAAGGGCCGCGCCAAGCTGCGAAGAGATCGCCATATTTTACTCCTCCTCAATCGTGGACTTGAGAACCGGCGGCGGCGGCGGCGGCTTTGGCCGCAAGAAAGTCCCGTTCAACAACGCCAACTACAAACTTGTTGTGTGCGGCCATTCGCCGCCCTCGGAAAAATTAATTAATTAATTAATTAATTCTTTATAGGTTTCTTTTGCCGCAACTCGATAAGCACGAAGTGATCTCAAGCAACAACAAAAAATCGAGGCGAAGCGTGCCGCCGTGAAGTGATGGAGTACGTTGCGGGAAATAAAAAATATCCACGGAGTCACTTTTCAAGGCAAGGATGGTGATGAGGAGAAGGAGAGCAACGCCGAATCCTTTCGAGCGAGAGATCGGTCACGGTCGTCGTCGTAATGCTTATTTCGACACCTAGTGTGGCTATCTTCGCGTCATGTTTTTTGGTGTCGGGTACTGCTATACCCCACGCCATCCCACGATCGCGTCAAGAAACTGCGTTTTTGTCCGAAAGGAGAGTGGTCGGGAGTACTCTCTCACATCGGTCGATTTGGGTCCGCGGCTCTAGCAACAAAAGATTAGTGTCGACCCGCCCGTGAAGATTAAGAGTGAATTTGTCGGCACGGTTTGAGCGAGCGAGGGAAAGGGCGTGGCCGCGTTGTTGTGAGCGGGGAAATTTGTTTGTCCGAGGAGGTAAGCATTTCGAGGAAAGCGATGGCCATTACAACAACACGAAGGACTCGGATGAGACCGACGCTGTTATTTACAGTTCGATGGCTGAGACGCAGTTCGCGAGGCAAAAAAAAATGACGAGCGCTTTTCACTGCAGTAGCAAGAGAGGTATTCCGCCGCCGCCGCGGGGATATGATGCTATCTCGGATTCGACTTTTTTCCTACCCCTGGCAAAATCGGACGCCTCGTGGCGACTTCCTCAGTGCCGTCGTGCATTCCTCTCGAAAGAAAAAAAAACCTATGCTCGGCCTATAGGACGGACGAAGGGCGTGTCTCTGATGCCGACGTCGATGAGGTGCCTAGCCAGTCTCGCTTGTACAAGTCAATTGTCAAGTCGTTCTTCGGAGCCCCTGGTCTGCGCGTCCACCGACGGCGGTGTTTAAGAGAAGAGCGTCGCGTTTCGAACGAGATGCATCCTACCGGGCGGCGGCGGCGGCGGCAACAACAAGCTGCCACTGGCTCGGCAGGCTTGGAAGAGAAAGGATGATTCAATCAAGGAGCATCATCGAACGCCCGGGGCGGGTGTCTGCGTTTAATGAAGGGACGCTATCTATCCGGCCATCTACGACGACGATTTTATTATCCAAGAAGGCAACTCGTTTTTCTCAACCTCGCAGAATGTCACCGGCGAGGTCCGTCGTCAAAGAAAGCTAACAAGGATGATGTCGCGAGCTAGAGATCGCGGACATGTTGCGCGACCAGTACTACGAGAGCCTAGGTTCTGATACAGATGCGACTACAGACACCCCGTCTAGAGCCGTCGAGTCCGCTTCTCAGTCCGCGTCTTTCGGCAAGGTTCCTCGGCCATTTACTGACTTCGAATTTAGCGTCAACGCGCAGCAGCTCGAGGCGGCCATGCAGCCACCCGTGAAACTCACTCTCCAGACCGAAGAAGGCGACGTTCCATTGGCCGCCGCCGACACGGAGCGACTATACGTTTATCGTTGCATCACGTCGATTCAGAAACGGGAACTGCGCGTCCCAAGACGGCACGCCGGCACTGAATCGCAAATTAATTAGACGATGTTCCGCGGGAAGATGTTGACCAGTCCATTCAAACTATCAGTTAGGTGCTTGTCGTAAAACGGAAGCGGCGCCACCCTGTGCAAGCGGTGATGATTTGATGCTGTTGAATCCAATACCCTCAAGCTCAACCAGAAGATTCTGCCGCAGGCACAAGCCAAGCTCGCGACTGTCACGATCTCGAGGCAGCTTCTTTGAAGGAAGGAAGGAAGGAAGGAAGGAAGCAGCAGAGAGACTCGCTTCGCTTCAGCCAGAACCGACGGAGCCTTTTGCCCTATAAGAAGAAGAAGAAGAAGAAACGTCGTTCTGCCGACTCCGATCTTCTCGACCTCGGCGATGATAACGAATCAGCGGACGAGCCCGTCGTCGCTACGCCGCAGAAAAACGACGCTCGCCAAACTGGCCAAGTTCCGGGCGATGATTCATGATACATACCAGCAATTCGTTGTTGTCGAAGATGGAGTTCGCGGCAAGCGTCTCGATATGACAAAGATGTATGCGAGCTCGATGATCCGCGACGAATAATACCCGACGGCGACCTTGCTGTTTGAGAGTAGTAAGGGCTGCGCACAGCTCACGAGGAGCGGGTCTTCCGGGTCACGAAGCTGACCAAAATACCGCTTCGCTCTCGGCTCAGGCTGCTCAAACGGGCGAGGGCACAGTTACGCGTTTCGTGGCAATGGCGGCATTAACTCCAACTAGCCTCTTTTTCCCTGCAACAACCGCGGACACCCTGCAGCAGACTCGGAGCAGGCGCAGGCGTGCCTTGGACGCCGACATACGCAGATACAGCTAGACGGCAGGCACACGGACGTCCCGCGAGTGCGGTTAGACGACAGACAGCGGATACGGCTGCGGACGCAGCTCCGTAGCAGATGCGGACACGCCGGGGATGCGGGTAACACATGGATGCGGACACGTCGCGGATGCGGGTGTCCGCGAGCATCTTTAATACTAGGACGGCGGCCCAGAAGAAGCTATCGAGTTGCCCGCCGCATCATCGAAAGACTCGACGAAAAGGATAGACTGTCTCATCGCCAAACAATAGGAACCTTCGTGACTACCTTTCCATCCCCGCGGCTGGCTGGCTGGCGTCGAGCGCACCTCAAAAAATACGGCACGATTCAAAGGCACCGTCAATAAAGGAGATCTCGCTCTACAACAGCACCTGGTCGAAAGCTCCATCGTCTAGATCGACGAGATGCTGGGCGATCTGCAGTGAAAATCAACGAGTACCTACCTACGGAATCAAGCGAATGAGTTTTGAAAAGAGGAGGACGACCACCTGAATTTGGGAAGAGTCTGCCGCCTGCCTAATCCTCGAGGAACCGGCGACCTTGAACCCACGCGCTCTCGAATATTAAGTACTTCCGTGGTGGGGGCGGTTGGTTGTCGCCATCATCGTCGTCTCGAGGACTGGACGCGAACAATATCCCGACGACGACGAACAAGTTTTTTGCTCTGGCTCGGAGTCGCGCGTATGGCTTAGGCACAGCGATTTATTTATTTATTTATTTATTTATTTATTTATTTTCCTGAAACCACCGCGCCTTCTCTGGTGGTCGTCGTCCGATTCTTCTGTCGCCTTTAATTAATGAATGAATGCCCCACCGAAGAGGCTAGCAGAGGCGCTCGTCGCCGGCACCCAGTCCGTGGAGTTCTATAGGTCTGCTGACCGCCCGGGGGGCGCCCGGCAAGCATTGGAGGCCTCTTCTAGCGTGCACGCGCGGTGGTCAGGTCAGGTCAGGTCAGGTCAGGTCAGACACGCCCGCGAAACTTTCGTTTTTTTGTGAGGTCGCAAAACTTTAGCGCTGGGTGTTCCCCCGCCCAGCAAAACGATCTTCTCGCCAAGCCCCGGAACCACTGGCTTGGCGACCAACTCGCGGGAGTTGGTTGACGTCCTGCGAGGAATTCGACGTTGGAAAAATCGTTTAGGACGTCGTTTTCGATGTTCGCCTTTAGGACGTTCGAGGCGTCGCTCGAGTGCTGTCCTACCTGGCGTGGCATCGGCGCGCGGTAGGCTAGTGGTTCTACGACCGCGACGAGCCGCCCGCATCGTCAACACTCCTTGGACGACTGGCGAGGCGTCCTCCATCACCTCGATCATCATACGGTTTAGCCTTCTTGGTTGTCAATCGACCAGCGGCGACGCGCTGCAGAGGTTTTTGATTGCCGCAACAACAAACAAACAAAAAAAACTCGCGGCAGCGCGGCCGAAGACGTGGTCCTTTTCGTTCGTTGGCACGCACCTTTCGACGACGACCCTCATCTTCTGAAAGAACGTCGTCATACTTCTTCTTCAAGTTTCTGCCTGCCTGCCAAAAAAACAAACTCGAGCAGCCATCTGGAGCTCTGGTCGCCAACGCGGACGGACTGCTCCAACGCGCCGCGGGCCCGCGATCGTCTTTCTGGATCATTGGTGTGACAGTCGGAGAACTCCTAGAGCCACACGAATCTTGGCAGGAGGACGGCTGGAGTCTTCTCTCTAGCGCTCCTCGACGAACGAGGTGAGGCGCTCGACCACTCAGGAGGTCGGCGACCGAGCGTCCGGTTCTCCGACGCGAACCCCTACGTAGTAGCGATATCTTTGCCTCCGTAGCCCCGAGGACGCCCGCGTCGGAGCGCAGGAAGCGTTCGGACGAGAGCTCCGTATCTCTGACCCGATCCTGCGCCTGCTCGACTACTCGTCGCACCTCCATTCGGCCTCCTAGTTGACGGTCGCGTTAATTGTCGTAGAGTTGTCGTCGTCGAACGGAGTCTGATTTCTTCAGTCTGTTCATCGCTCCTTGGGATAGACAGCCCCTTTTCGTCGAGCTCCAACTGATGGACTGCCGCACCTTCGCAGCAGCATAATATATTACTCGTTCTCCCGAGCTTTCGGCCTCGAGACGGCCAACCCAGCCTCGGCTTGGTTCCGCTCGCGCTCGGCTGCGACAGCTGCTGGGTCTCGTTGGCCACCTCGAGACTTTTGATTGACGCGGGCGTCGCGCGCGCCTCGGCGGCTCTCTATGCGCGCCACTCTTCTCCTCCTTCTCTGCGCTCTCGTGGCGATCGCCGCCAACATCGACCGGCCGCTGTCGAAAGCTCATTCGACGACGACGGCGAGAGTATCCGTATCGACGGTCGTCTCTATAACCGCTCGACACCGCCCGGCCGAATCCGCGTCTTGAGATGCGCGGTAGCTTGGACAGCGCCGACGAGAGCAAAGATGTTGATGCGACCCCCCATTAATTAAATTAAAGGGATCGGTCAAGTTTGGTCAACAAGTTTGGTCAATTTCTTTTATGTTTGATCGATTTTTATGTATGATTAAGGAAAAAACTTACAAGTGTGGTCACTTTCCATAGAAGTTTGATCACTTAAAAGTTTGGCCACTCCTCCGAAGTTACATTGATCAATCACCCCTTCAAGTTTGATTAATTTCCCTGTAAGTTTGGTCAGCACGTTTGATCACTACGCCTCAAACTTCCATAGTATCAATGACCAAACTTTGGGCTTTTTAAATCAAACTTAAGGAGGCTTTTTTAAGGGGGCGCGTGAGCGGCGCTTTTGGTTTTGCGACGAAAATAATGCTTTTAAAAAAGAGAGCTAGGTGCTGCAGCCACGCAGAATCTACTACCGTGGCGTTACGCGCATTGGCATGGGCACCCCCCCATGACCGCCCGCCTTAGAAGGAGATTGGATCCTAAGACAGCGCGGCGACGATACGCGCAAGGAGAGCGGGCAGCGACGCGCGGCCTCGAGAGCAAATTTTTCCCACGGCTTGGCGTACTTAAGCTGGGCCCATTCTCGTACCTTCCATCGTTCGTAGAAGCCACCCAAACCGCGACTCACCACGGTGGTGTTGCCGTGGTCGTGCTTCATTCTTCAGCAACAAGCAGAGACATCGGTGGACACGAGACTTATTACATGGTCTGCGCGAGACAGGCGGATCACCCCATTCTCAAAATCTCTCCGAGAGGGAGAACGTCTTTGATAATAATCGACTCGGGGTCGAGTTAAAACGCGAAACTCGACGACGACCTCGAGAAGAAACTGCGAGAGGCAACGCCCCTCGAGCACCCAAAGATTGATTGTAGTCCCACACTTGTGCGGGACCGTACAGGACCACGTTCAGGAGTTCCTCACCGTCGCGTGCCCGATCCGGAGTTCAATAGCTGTCCAGCTTGATCATGGGAAAAACCACGGCAACGCGAGCACGTGCCGTTACGCCAGCATAAGCAACTCGCAAGTGAACACCTCCTTATGATAACATCCTCCTCCTCCTCGCGCATCTCGACAACCCCGCCCCGCCGCAAGATCTCCCCGAGAGCTGCTGCTGCACCGTCGAGCACTGTACTACGAGAAAGTCGGCAAATACAAGCTGCGGCGCGAAGGGATGTCAAGACGTCGACAGCCTCGCTCCGGAAGAGATCGCTGACACCACCCCTGTAATTTATTCTAACCCAGTCATCATCAGTACGAAAGTCTAAAATATGACAAGTTTGATGTGATTGTTCGAAATTTGATCACACCAAATTGAATGCCACCAAGTTTGACCATACACACGCATCAACATGCGAATACTCGCAGAACAACATCCACAAACAAGAAGGCCTGCGTAAGACAACGCTGATACCACGCTGTTTCGTCGTCGCCCAAGATTATTTATTCGGATGCGCCTTATTAGTTAGTTCGATGTTTACGACAGACTACAGCGAACGGTTCGTCATCTCGTGCCTTTAATACCGGATGACATTGTTGCCGATGTCTATCAAAAACGCATATGCCGAGAAAGAAGAGCCGCCCGACTTGCCCTCCATAAAAGGCCCTTGATGAGGACCGACACGGCCTCGTGCTTCGCGCGAGAGCTGGATCTTTTTTTTTTGTCGGCACGAAGGTTCCGAGAGCAGGCGTGCCTTTTACAACAACACGCGTGGCGACGGTATTGTCTACTTGCACATCACAACGACCAGCACGCACATAAAAGCTGCATCTTGCATATATCCACTTGAACGACGACAGCGCTGTCGCGCTGTAGACCATGTTGTTGTCGAGAGTCAACTTGCCGCCCGCGTCGAACATCAGATGCTGCTGCAAGTCGGCCTCGAGAACACGCGTGCTGAACTTGGCATCTTTCGGCTAGATCGAATAAAGTGGACTACCCTCGTATTTTCTGCGCGCTCCGAGCTGCGACAGCGTACGCGGCGATCTCTCATAGTCGTTTACCACCTTCGTCTCAGGACACGCGACTTGGTGTTTTCTTTCTCGGCGGCGTCGTGGTCAACCGACGTCGGCGTGTTTAACACCACCACGCGACCCGAGCGACGACGAAACCCCCGCATCGATAGATACCGTGTTCGTTTCCAAGTCGAAGGACGCTCCGGTGTCTCAGTGCGAAATGCAGAACCGCCGAAAGCTTGATCACGGCGGCCCTTGTTTCAAAAAGTACAAGTTTAGTCAGCCGGATTGACTGTAAACTTAAGTGACCACCACCAAACTTGTTGTTGTTGAGGGTTTACGGTGACAAAACTTATATGGTGGTTGGAAACTTTTTCCCTTAATTAAACAAAATCGAGGGTTTGTTTGTTTGTTTGTTTGCAAAGGGTTCGTTCGTTCAGAGAGAGATGTCTTATCAGCAGGCAGTAGTCGTTCAGCCGACGACAACAACGCCGGCGTTGCGGACGACGGGGTCGCCGATCAGCCGGAGCCCAGCCCCCGAGTGGCAGTGCTGGAAGTGCGCGTGCTGCGGGTGTTACTGGCCCTGCTGCTGCTGCTGCTGTACTCAACGCGTCGCGTTTATTCATACGTCAGAAGTTGGAATCGTCGAAAAATTTGGGAAATTCCGGCGACTCGCGCCGGAGGGCGAAGCGCTTCTGGAGGCGCCGTGTCCGTGCTGCGAATTTCTGAGCGAGAAAGTCGCGAAGCGAATTAGCCTTCGGGCTCAAGAACTCGGAGTTACCGCGAACGCAAAAACTCGCGACGACGTTTTTGTTCGAATTTCGGTTGTTCTGGTGTACCGCGTCACGTCCCCCTACGACGCTGCTTATAAGCTCACGCAGAAATCCCAAATTGGGGATTTTTTGGAAGATATGCTTCGGACGCGGGCGTCGGTTATTCCTTTGGACGAAATTTTTACCGCGCCAATTTTGGAATCGTCGGAAAATTTGTCCGCAAAAATGTCGGAATTCGGGTACGAGATTCTGACGACGTTGATCACGGGAATCGACCCCGACCCGCGCGTCAAAGCGAGCATGAACGAGATCGATGCCCAACGAAGACTGAAATTGGCGCAAATACACGTCGCCGAAGCGACAAAAGCTATCCACATAAAAAGGGCGGAAGCTGATGCGGAAGTGAAGTACCTCCAAGGTGTCGGCCTCGCGCGGATGCGCGCCGCGATTTCCGACGGCATCGAGCAGGCGTATTCGGAATTTGGCGACGACGCGACGGATTTGCTCCTGACCGCGCAGCACGTGGACGCCCTCGACCACGTCGCCGCCAGCCACCCGCCCGGTGGTTTGTTTCTGCCGACCGGCCTCGACGCCCTCACTACCCTCAAAGACCGACTCACCATCTTCAAGAACTCGACGGTTCTTGCGACGACCAACTAATAATACGAGGAGGGAGGGAGGGAGGGAGGGAGGGAGGCAGGCAGGCAACTTAAGTTTTTTTATTTATTTCAGAGGAGTGGTTGGAAATTGGTTACCCACGCTGGCAGCAGCAGCAGCGAGGGAGAGAGATAACGGTGATATTAGGGTTTTTCTTTCTTTTGAAAGGGCCTGGCCAAGGCGGCGGAGGTGCATTCGGAGGAATAAATAAGATCCCGTGGGCTCTCTTTTGAGCCTAGTCGAACAACGAGCCTATCCAAGCTGCTCAAGTCCCTTACCCTGAACGCGACGACAACCGGTCGCGTGGTCGAACAACGCATTGGAATAGCTCGTCTCCATCCAGCTCGCAATTTCGTAGCTTTCAAGTTGATCTTGGAGCGTGACGACAGCATATTCAACCAACCTCGGGAGGCTGGCGTTGGTGCCAATCCCTTGATCTCCATCGACGCACCATCGACTCTAATCTCGACCACAAAACGACCGGCAGCTTGCGCGCGCACGCTCCGCCGCTGCAGACTCGGTGGTTTTGGCGGGCGCTAGAGTGGTGGGTCTCGTATCTACATATTCTTTCTCTCTGCGGCGCGCAAAGAATAAACCGCCGGTTGTTCGAAAGAAGGGGACGGACGGCACAAGTGGGGAGGGACAGAGAGAAGCAAAGAATGAAGCTGGAAGAGAGAAAGGGAAAATAGAGAGCAAAACGGTGAGGCAGAATGTTATATACTCGGCGGTGTCCCTGTATTCCTCACTGCGGCGCGCAACCACAAAAAGCCGCCGTCGTGTGGTCTCCTCGCGATCAAGCGTCGCAGGTTGTGGATCCGCAGTTTCCTCTGGCGACCCAAATCACCTTGCCGTTCTTGTCGTAGTCCAAGATCATTCGCAGCTTCTTGCGGTCCAAGCCGACAGACTTGAGGAACTCTCCAAACACGAGGTACGATGTCCTCAATCCGCTTGTCAGCGTCCAACGCCTCGATGCCTTTCACACCGTTCGCAGGTTTGATCGAGCTTAGAGTCGAGTGCTCGATGCCGGCCGCGAGCAATGCGGCGTCGACAACCTCGCCGATCACTCACGGGCCCATACTTCTCGATCACGTTGAAGGCGCGAGCATCGACGCCAAACTAGTTGGCACCACCAAGTGCACGAGATTCCTTCCCATCGTCGCAATCTCCACTGCCGTCGCGAGGTAGGCCGCCGAAATCTTGATAATCGGACGACCGCATCTCTCCCAAAACTGGAGCGCACGCCGTCTTTCCCGGGACGAGGAACTCGAGGCCGGCTTCGTCGTCACAGTAAGGCACGAAGTGTGCAGCGTTCTCTCGCACACGAACCGCACCATCAGCTCGCAGTTCAACCACCTCTTTGGAGCGGCGAGGAAGTCGCCCGGAGTCGGGTTGTCAGACTCGGGCACGAAGTCGATGCAGAACATCGGTGGATACTCGCCTTTGTCGTTGGCTATCTCCAACAACATAAAATTCAAGTTTCTGTCGACCTGCTGCTGCGCGATGTGGCGGAGCATCTGCTTCATTTCGTCGAACTGGGGCTGCATCTCTCGCATCGCGCTCTCTTGTTGACGAGCATCGCAATGCGGTCCGCGCTCACACCACCAGTCGCATGGCTGCGAATTTTGACACGCTCGAAACATTCTTGACAAACGACCGAATCTCGATGTTCAGCTTCGGTCCACGCGAAACAACTGCCAGCGACGTCGAGAAGACCCCTCGCGATACACTCGGGACACCCGAGCCAGACGTCGAATACGGCTCCGGGAAAGCGCGCATCGCGATCCTCCTCGAGAAGAGCCTTCGCTTGGCGCAAAATTACCCGTGCTGCCGCCTCGCGAACTGAAAACACGAGCGACGGTGATTCTCCTGCGTAGACTTCCACACAGATCCGACAGTTGTTCTCGGCGTTGAGGACGACAGCACCATCTCTCCACGCGCACAAAGGATAACCAAAATTGTGAGCATTCGAAGCGTTCACAACAAAGGTAAGGCGGACAACCTGTCACGAACTCGAAGACGAGCTGCAGCTGGCGCTGGTCGGGATGGTACTTCGGCGGGCCACGATTTCTCTCGCTTTGGTGGTGCTGTCTTGGAGAGTCGGAAAAGGACCACCGCAGCAATCGTCTCACTGTCGTCGCGTCGCAATGGGATAACGACCCTACACTTGATTAGCAAGCGCATGACAGGCTCGTAGTCGTCGACGTCAATTGTTGGCAGATCCCGCCAAAGCCACAAGAGAAGGCCACCGTCGAGCTGGCCACATCGAATGAAAGTTTGGAGACTCACCACCAGCTCCTGGCGCATTCGCTCGGGAAGTCCCTTTGTTTCGACAAACTTTGCAATGCTTCGCGCCTCGTATCGATGTCGGCCTCGAGCCCGCGGGCAGCAATGAGTGCTTTCATGATATTCACCAAAAACGACGGCTGCAAAAATACGATACCCTCTCCGATCACGGCGTTGCCCCGAGCCTGGTACAACCTCATCGCGTCGGCGAAGGTAACGTTGGTTCCTTGGAAGTCGTCGCGGATCTTATTCCAGATAGATTCGAGTCACTTCTCGCGTCGATATGCTCCTCGAGGCGAGACCGTCGTCGGTTGCTCGTTCGAATCGGGCGTTCTCCAAGAGGCAACACGGCATCGTCGCGTACGGCAGCAACCGCCCGGTCGTCGTCGCCGTGCCGCGCGATTTCACTCAAAAGTCCCCAAACAGCCAACCACGATCGCGGAATCGTCTGCCCGACACTCGGGAAGAGTGTCTTGAGCTCGACGATGGACGCGCGCGCGGCGTCGATAACGGCCTGGTCGCAAACCGTCACCGCGAGCACCTCAGCTCGCACGTTCAACAGCTGGACGTCGTCGGGGGAAACGTTCCGTTTTTTCGCAACCGCCTCGCGCCACCCGTTAAGCTCTTTGTTGACAGCATCGTGCAACCACTTCTTGCACGCGCTCTCGTCGTAGTCTGGCAAGTCGGTTTTCGTGATGACGAGTTGCACGACGGCGCCCGGTGCTTGCGCTTGCAGCGGCACCAAAAATCGACCGACGGCATCCTGGAAGTTCTTGTCGTTGGCCTTGTCTACGGGAACGACAAGCAGGTAGAGCGCCGAGGGCGTGATGAAGAAGAGCGCCTGGGCGCTCGCGTATTCGGTCTGCCCACCCAAGTCGCAGACAGAGAGAACGAGATCGCCAACCTCAACTTTTTCGAGGTCAAGGTACAGTCAAGGTACAGCGTGCGATCGTCCGGCGCCTGGCGCGGATTCGCGCGACCGGCGATCGCGTTGCGCAGGCTCGTCTTGCCCGCTTTGCCGTCTCCAACGAGCACGACCATGAGCTCCGTCGAGACCGCCGCGCCCGCGAGGTCGAGCTCGGCGAAGAATCTCGCGATGTCTTGTAGGCCCTGGTCGGCGACCTCGAAGGGCGGCGTCTTGAGCGGATTTCCATAGAGATAAAGCTCTTCTAACTTCGTCAGCTTGACGATCGAGCGCGGGAGCGCGGTGAGGTTGGTGCCGAATAGATCTAACGTTTGGAGCTCCGGCATCTGGTCGCCTATGTCCTTGGGCAGGGACGTGAAGTTGCAATTCGACGCGTGGAGCACTGTGAGCTTCGAAGAACACTTGGCGGCAATCGCCTCGAGCGCGTCGTCGGTCAACTCCTTGCATTCCGAGACTCTGAGATTCGCGCGTCGTCGGTCAACTTCTTGCACCACGAGACGCTGAGATTCGTGAGATCCGAGCAGTTGGCGGCAATCGCCTCGAGCGCGTCGTCGGTCAAATTCTCGCAATTCACGACGTCAAGATACGTGAGGTTCGAACAGTTGGCGGAAATCGCCTCGAGCGCGTCGTCCGTCAACTTCCCACACCCCGAGACCTTGAGATTCGTGAGGTTCGAACATTAGGCGGAAATCGCCTCGAGCGCGTCGTCGTCGGTCAACTCCTTGCACCCCGAGACGTTGAGACTCGTGAGGTTCGAACAGTTGGCGGAAATCTCCTTGAGCGCGTCGTCCGTGATGCCTTGGCATCCAGCAAGGTTCACGCGTGTGATTTTGTCCGATATAAGGTATTTCGCGTGTGCATCCGTGACGCGCCGGACCTGTTCTCTACTGAAAACATCGAATTCCTCAGCGACCACGTTCCACCCAAGGTTGATCGACCGGCCGTCGTCGGTGACGATGCGGTCGCGCTCTCGCTCCCAGACCGCGCGGTCCTCGTCGGGGAGCGCCGAGGTGTCGAGGTGTCGGCACCCATTCCTAAAACAGCGTTCTAGGAAGATTCTTCTTCTGGGGTGCACATCGTGACTTATATATAGTTTTGGAAACCTCGAGTCGACGTCGGAACCTCAAGTCGAGCAGCGTGCCTACGGCACCGTCGCTGGCCTCGTCTCTAGCGCCTTTGGTGAGGGCAGTGCGGCATGCGACGAACTTGCCGAACCTCAAAGTGCGCCGCACGAACCGCAGCGCGGGGGTGGGTAGGAAATTGAGGTGCCAACTTCAATGATGCCAAGGCGGTAAAAGTTCGTCGCATATATCGCAAGTGAGGGATCGCCAATGCCTTGGACCGGGCACGCTGCGCCCTCATCGCCCTCAGCCACGTCGCCACCTCGGGCGGCCCCACCCAGGCGCCCGGCAGGACGTCGCGCGTACGTCCCGACGACAGAACGCGCACGATCCGCGGGCGGAGCCCCTCCAATCTTCGCCTGGCTCGCGTCTAGGTGATGGATGACCCCGCATACCTATCTACGCCCTTCAGGCACATCATTCATACCCAACACAACAAGCCAAAACCTCAAAGCGCCCGCACCCTAACCCTACCAGTCGACCTTTACAGACAGACAGAGCGTCGAGCTGAAAGGAGAGTGGGAAGAAGGAGGTTGACGCAAGCCGATTATGATGAGCGGGGTAAGAAGAGGGTGGCAGGACACCCGACTTCTTCAAACCAACGGGGGGAGGAAGGACTCACTTCCAAGTCCTTTCCGTAGCAATCTAGATGCAGATCGTACACATTGACGCTCGCAAGGACGTCGGAGTATCCGAACGTGAGGTCCCCAGCTCGTATGGGGATCGCAACGTTCTGGTGGAGCTCGGGCGTGTCTGCGATTTTCTTCTTCGGCGGAAGAGGGGCGCGCGAGCTCGGGCGGAACCACAAAAGCCGTCGTCGAGATCCAAGTTCGGATTGGGGTCATGTTGTGCGCGTTTACTTCGGCTCGAAGCCGGTCGACGAGCTGCCGGGTCGCATTAGCCTGCTCCCCGTCGTGGTTCCGCGAAGACGCGATCGAGCCGCGGGCGGTCGTCCGCGTCGCGGCGAAGGACGCAAGCAACACCGACTGCCGCGCAGGTCGAAGAACTGGAAGAAGACGCCCACGCGAGTTTCGGGCCACGCGAGTTTCGGGCCACGCGAGTTTCGGGCCACGCGAGTTTCGGGCCACGCGAGTTTCGGGCCACGCGAGTTTCGGGCCACGCGAGTTTCGGGCCACGCGAGTTTCGGGCCACGCGAGTTTCGGGCCACCCTCGCACGAGACGCGCTCGATGCCGTCGAGGAGGTTGTTGTTCTTCGCCTCGATTTCCAAGATGACAATCGTCGGGATAACTACCCCCCCGCACGGTATTTTCACCTTGCTGAGGACTCGGTCGACAATGATTCTAGGGTTATGGTGGCAGGGAACGGTGTCTTCGACTGCTCTACGCGGCAGCATTGTTTTCTGTGCCCCCCACGTGAAGCATCTTGGTCGCGTACGCCGTCCACGTGCCGTCAAAAATCCTCGAGGGCCCATTCCGCGGGAGCTTCCGGTAGGCTGCTTCTTTGTACGCTTCGTCCAAATCGACGACCATTTGTGGTGTGACTACTTCTTCTTCTGAGACTCTATAAGCCGCGCGAACGACTGGACGCACGTCCGTTGTAAAGTTCGTCTGCCCAGAAAAGCCTTGCGCGGCCACGCGCTCGTAATCCATCACGTGCAGGGGGGCAGGACATCGGCGAACATCGAGTCCGGGAAGTAGCACGACGAAGCCGGTGGTCGCTGCCAGCAGCCATACAACAACGCCTTCACGACGAAAAAAAGGGGGACAAGGATTGTTGTGCCTGAGCTTTTTGCGATCCGTTTAGTATCGAACAAAAAACCTCAGGGGCGGTAATTATTAGACCAAGTGCAGGCCAGTAAGTTCACCTAGTCCCAATCTCTAACCCCAGCAAGTTCACCTGTTTCTGTTAAGTTCACCTAGTCCCAATCTCTAACCCCAGTAAATTCCGTGTAAACCCAATCTCTAACCCCAGTAACACCCACTCTCCTTCCGAACTCGTCGCTCTCACCCCCGCCAATATAAGCTGCTTTGATCCGCACACGCCGCTAACCTTTGAGTTTACTCTAAAAACCCCAGTAAGCTCACTTGGTCCCAGTAAGTTCACCTGGTCACTTAGTTCACATTGTCCCAATCTCCAACCCTAGTAAGTTCACCTGGTTCCAGTAAGTTCACCTGGCCCAGTAAGCTCACCTACAGTGCGCGTGTAGACGCCGGGAGGGGGCTTATCGGTATTGCGCAGCACGTGTGGGGTAGGGTGGGGTCGTCGACTCAGTAGAGCATATCCTCGGGGTTGCCGATCGACAGAGGGCCACGTTACCCTGATCGCCGACCGTATTGTTGCGACGGAGGACGGTGCCTCATGAATCCTGAGCCTTGCGAGGGCATCCGCCCTCCCGGCGTAGGTTGGCACCTATTCGCCTCTCGGGCGGGCCGGTTGGCAGCCGGAACGTTCGCAGTGGGACGGGGTATGGCCGGGGGGCGCAGACGGAAGGTTATCGACGAGTTGGTTGTCAGTCACATCGCGGTCTCCTCGTCGCATGGCGACAAGCTTGATGATCACTCTCCGCCGACCCACCTTTCGGCGCCCCTCGTCTACAGGCCCGTGATTCCGGACTGGCTCCTGTCGGTCCGGCCTGGCTCCCATGCTTGGGAGAGGTCTGAAGTTAGTTAGTTAGAGGGCCACGTAGAGCTGGACGTAACAGAACTTACTTGCAGGGTCGGATAAGAAAGTTCGTACGAGCCGTTAACTATGTTTCAGTTTGTACTAAGACATACTCAACGGATCGCTGAGCTATGTTCATTTGTACTCAAGCAGTATGTGCCGCCACGCCGCGAGATCGTCGCGATGGAACTAGTCCCCATAGTGAAGTCGGCATCCTTTCGTCCCCTCACGCAAAAAAAGGAAAAAGCCCACGCGTTGTAGGACCCGTCGTTGCAGCGCGGGCTAGTCTCGTTTTCTTATCCGACCCTAATGTCAGAAGACGGGCTTGGGCAAGAGGACGCCGACCTTGCGGGGCGTCTGCCTCTGGCTCTTGTTGATCGTTTGGCGTCGGTGGGGCTTGAGGGATACAGGTTGGAGGAGCCTCGGTGACACGACACTATCGATGATGTATCGGGTGCCGTTGCAGTGGCCGTGCGACGGGTCGAGGTTGCGAAGACTTTAAGCTCGCGGTCAAAGTCAGCATGCCGTTGGTTGCCAGAGAGTTCAAAACTCGACTCTTGAGAGCGAGGCGTCGTCTTCCGACCCAACCTAGTCGGCCGAAAAGAACTCCGACGCCTCGTCTCCGGGAAAAAAAGGCCGTGGTCATGCGCGCGTTGTCAGCATCGACAACATCGTTTCGACGGGGCGTGAGAATGTCGCGCCGAAAGAGCCGCCGCGGGTCGTGAAAATAGTCTGCGAGGTCGCCGTAGACGGCTTAGAGGATCAATGCCTGCCTCGCGCGCCTAACTAACTAACTAAACTAACTTCGGACCTCTCCCGGGCATGGGAGCCAGGCTGGGCCGGCAGTGGCCGGTCCAGGATCACAGAGCAAAAATCACACAGTTATTGGGGTAGAGGCGAGGGATGAAAGTGCACGGATGATGGCGGACCGCCACTGCGGACCGCGGTCTTGTGCGAGGTCGTGCCACGAGTTGAAGGGGATGTCGCATTTCCGGAGTGCCTTGGCGAGCGACCTCCCGTACGTCATCTGCGGAGCCCCCGGTGGGCGCTTGGAGCGGACCCAAGACGAGAGCATCTTGCGAGGGAGTCGGGAGAAGGGCATGCGGGCGACGTGACCGGCCCAGCGGAGCTGGCGGCGCGTGACGTAGACGTCGATGGACTCGAGGCCGAGGCGCCGCAGCAGGATCTCAGCGCCTACCTGATACTTGCCCTAAATCGTGGGACAAACAGACAGACCGCCCGTCACTGCGGCGTCAGGCACATCCCTCATACCCCACAAACCCACCCACATCCTTCATGCTCCCCACACACACCCCCCTCTTAGCAGTCGACATTTAAAGACAAACAGACAGACAGTCGACATTTAAAGACAGACAAGTGCAGGCCAGTAAGTTCACCTAGTCCCAATCTCTTACCCCAGTAAGTTCACCTGGTCCCAGTAAGTTCACCTAGTCCCAATCTCTAATCCCAGTAAGTTCGGTGTATGCCACTCGTGCTCACACCCACTCACCCCACTCTCCTTCGAGCTCGTCGCTCTCACCTCCGCCAATCTAAGCTGCTTTGATCCGCACACGTCGCTAGCCTTTGCGTTCACTCTAAAAACCCCAGTAAGTTCACTTGGTCCCAGTAAGTTCACCTGGTCACTAAGTTCGCCTAGTCCCAATCTCAAACCCCAGTAAGTTCACCTGGTCCCAGTAAGTTCACCTACAGTGCGCGTGTAGACGCCGGGAGGGGGCTTATCGGTATTGCGCAGCACGTGTGGGGTAGGGTGGAGTCGTCGACTCAGAAGAGGATATCCTCGGGGTTGCCGATCGACAGAGAGCCACGTAGAGCTGGACGTGGCAGAAGACGGGCTTCGCCAAGAGGACGCCGACCTCGCGGGGCGTCTGGCCTTGGCTCTTGTTGATCGTTTGGCGTAGGCGGGCCTTAAGGGATACAGGTTGGAGGAGCCTCGGTGACAACGACACGATCGATCATGTATCTGGTACCGTTGCAGTGGCCGTGCGACGGGTCGAGGTTGCGAAGACTTTAAGCTCGCGATCAAAGTCAGCATGCCGTTGGTTGTCAGGGAGTTGAAAACTCGACTGTAAAGAGCGAGGCGTCGTCTTCCGACCCAGCCTAGTCAGCCGAAAAGAACTCCGACGCCTCGTCTCCGGGAAAAAAAGGCCGCGGTCATGCGCGCGTTGTCAGCATCGACAACATCGTTTCGACGGGGCGTGAGAATGGCGCGCTGAAAGAGCCGCCGCGGGTCGTGGAAATAGTCTGCGAGGTCGCCGTAGACGGCTTGGAGGATCACTGTCTGGCTCTCGCGCCTACCTGATCCTTACTCACGCGCCTACCTGATCCTTACCCTAAATCGAGGGACAGACAGACAAACACCCTCTTAGCAGTCGACATTTAAAGACAGACAAGTGCAGGCCAGTAAGTTCGCCAGTAAGTTCACCTAGTCCCAATCTCTAACCCCAGTAAGTTCACCTGGTCCCAGTAAGTTCACCTAGTCCCAATCTCTAACCCCAGTAAGTTCGGTGTAAGCCCACTCGTGCTCACATCCACTCACCCCACTCTCCTTCGAGCTCGTCGCTCTCACCTCCGCCAATCTAAGCTGCTTTGATCCGCACACGCCGCTCGCCTTTGCGTTCACTCTAAAAACCCCAGTAAGTTCACTTGGTCTCAGTAAGTTCACCTGGTCACTCAGCTCACCTAGTCCCAATCTCAACCCCAGTAAGTTCACCTGGTCCCAGTAAGTTCACCTACAGTGCGCGTGTAGACGCCGGGAGGGGCTTATCGGTATTGCGCAGCACGTGTGGGGTAGGGTGGAGTCGTCGACTCAGAAGAGATATCCTCGGGGTTGCCGATCGACAGAGAGCCACGTAGAGCTGGACGTGGCAGAAGACGGGCTTGGGAAAGAGGACGCCGACCCCGCGGGGCGTCTGGCCCTGGCTCTTGTTGATCGTTTGGCGTCGGCGGGCCTTAAGGGATACAGGTTGGAGGAGCCTCGGTGACAACGACACTATCGATCATGTATCTGGTACCGTTGCAGTGGCCGTGCGACGGGTCGAGGTTGCGAAGACTTTAAGCTCGCGATCAAAGTCAGCATGCCGTTGGTTGTCAGGGAGTTGAAATCTCTACTGTAAAGAGCGAGGCGTCGTCTTCCGATCCAACCTAGTCGGCCGAAAAGAACTCCGACGCCTCGTCTCCGGGAAAAAAAGGCCGCGGTCATGCGCGCGTTGTCAGCATCGACAACATCGTTTCGACGGGGCGTGAGAATGGCGCGCTGGCTAAAAGAGCCGCCGCGGGTCGTGGAAATAGTCTGCGAGGTCGCCGTAGACGGCTTGGAGGATCACTGTCTGGCTCTCGCACCTACCTGATCCTTACTCTCGCGCCTACCTGATCCTTACCCTAAATCGAGGGACAAACAAACAAACAAACAAACAGACAGACAAACATCTGTCGATTAGTAGTTAGGACAGACAAACCCACACACACCCCCCTCTTAGCAGTCGACATTTAAAGACAGACAGACAAACAAACAAACATCTGTCGATTAGTAGTTAAGACAGACAGACACACACACACACCCCCCTCTTAGCAGTCGACATTTCAGACGCCGATTAGTAGTAAGGACATTTAAAGACAATACCCCACAAACCCACCCACATCATCAGACAGACAGACAGACAGACAGACGTCGATTAGTAGTAAGGACATTTAAAGACAATACCCCACAAACCCACCCACATCATTCATGCTCCCCACACACACCCCCCTCTTAGCAGTCGACATTTAAAGACAAACAGACAAACAGACAGACAGACACGCACACCCCCCCCTCTTAGCAGTAGGGTCGGATAAGAAAGTTCGTACGAGCCGTTAACTATGTTTCAGTTTGTACTAAGACATACTCAACGGATCGCTGAGCTATGTTCATTTGTACTCAAGCAGTATGTGCCGCCACGCCGCGAGATCGTCGCGATGGAACTAGTCCCCATAGTGAAGTCGGCATCCTTTCGTCCCCTCACGCAAAAAAAGGGAAAAGCCCACGCGTTGTAGGACCCGTCGTTGCGGCGCGGGCTAGTCTCGTTTTCTAATCCGACCCTATTAGCAGTCGACATTTAAAGACAGACAGACAGACAAACATCTGTCGATTAGTAGTAAGGATTTATTCTACGACTCGTATTCGAAACCACGGCCATCGCTGCGAGTTCGTGTTCGCGCGCTGAACGCGAACTCGCGCGCTGTTGGGATGCGAACCACTGCGAACGCGGACCGAGGTCGCGCGTCGAACGCGAACCATGTCGTGGTTCGTTGCTTTTACCAGTGTCAACTTTGGTCTGAGGTAGCGCCTGACCGTTCGCCGAACTCGGGTCAAGAAAAAGCCTTTTACGTTCAAAGGGCCAGAGTGGCAAGTTGAGGTGTGTCACATACTAAAGATTAGCTGTATGCGGGTTTTAGCGTTAGGTAGGCGTCGCATGGCGACAAGCTTGATGGTCACTCTCCGCCGACCGACCTTTCGGCGCTCCTCGTCTACAGGCCCGTGATTCCGGACTGGCTCCTGTCGGTCCGGCCTGGCTCCCATGCTCGGGAGAGGTCTGAAGTTAGTTAGTTAGTAGGCGTTTTCTACGCAAGATCAAGATGATGCACCCCTAGGTCTGAAACTAGGCCCTATATTTGAAGTTCTGACTCGGTTCCCGACGAGCGTCACTGAAAAGCTTAAGTGTACAAGTGCAGTATATATCCTTCAACCAGTTCCCCCTCGATCCCCCCGTAAATTTCATCGACCATTGAACTCCGCCAAGAACCACACGCACAGAATGCATGGAAGAGGCGGAAGTAGAAGGCGCCACGACGACGGTCAGAATCGGCGCGTCGACGAGCCATCGCCTCGCCGTCGACAGATGGTGGACTCGGGGCGGAGCGATGATAAAATCCCTCCACTAGGTGGGGAGTGGAAGACGATAACTCGGAAGCGACGCGACGACTCGCCGTTATCAAACAACTACGGACGCCAAAGCCGGAGGTACGAAGAACACCATGGGCGAGATGACCGTCGGCGCGCCGGGGAGTCGCACCGTTTTCGTTCGCCAGCGCGACAAGGACGCCGCGGCGACGCCGGCAGCGACGACCGTCGCTGCGCAGACGCGAGCCGCGCGCGAGCCAGAAGTGCCGAGGCACCGCGATGGCAACAAGTGCAGTGGGGGAAGCAGATGACGGACCGCGGTGCGACTCCCGAGATGATTCTCTCGCTCTTTGTGGCTCAAGGCGATAAATTCAGCGCTCGGAATTTGTCGACCGCGGCGCACCGCGTCGCCAAGTTTGGAGGCCGTCGCGACATGCAACGGGATCGCCGCGTGATGGCCCTCGCAGACGCTTGTCGGCGCTGCATTCGCGAGTTTAATCCGCAGGGCCTTGCAAACACCGCGTGGGCCTTCGCGAAGGCGGGCGTCGCGGCACCTCAGCTCTTCGCGGCGATTGCTAGCGCGGCTCTTTCGCGGCTGGGCGAGTTCAATTCGCAGAACCTCGCCAACACCGCATGGGCCTTCGCGACGGCGCGCATCGAGGTACCTCAGCTCTTTTCGGCGATCGCCGGCGCGGCCACTTCGCGGCTTGACGAGTTCGATCCGCAGGCGCTCGCCAACACGGCGTGGGCCTTTGCGACGGCGCGCATCGACGCACCCGAGCTCTTCGCGGCGATTGCTGACGCGGCCCCTTCGCGGCTGGGCGAGTTCAATTCGCAGAACCTCGCCAACACGGCGTGGGCCTTCGCGACGGCGGGCGTCGAGGCACCTCTGCTCTTCGCGGCGATCGCCAGCGCGGCTCCTTTACGGTTGCGCGAGTTCAATCCGCAGAACCTCGCCAACACCGCGTGGGCCTTCGCGACGGCGCGCATCGAGGTACCTCAGCTCTTCGCGGCGATCGCCGGCGCCTTTCCTTCGCGGCTGGGCGAATTCATACCACGAGAGCTCGTCAACACTGCCTGGGCATTCGCGACGGCGGGTATCGAGGCACCGCGGCTTTTTGCGGCGATCGCTGACGCGGCCACTTCGCGGCTGGGCGAGTTCACTCCGCAGAACCTTGCCAACATGGCGTGGGCGTTCGCGTCGGCGCGCATCGATGTACCTCAGCTCTTCGCGGCATTCGCCGACGCGGCTCTTTCGCGGCTGGGCGAGTTCAATTCGCAGGACCTCGCCAACACGGCGTGGGCCTTCGCGACGGCGCGTTGTGACTCACCTCAGCTCTTCGCGGCGATTGCCGACGCGGCTCCTTCACTGCTGGGGGAATTCAATCCGCAGGACCTCACCAACACAGCCTGGGCCTTCGCGACGGCGGGCATCGAGGCACCGCGGCTTTTCGCGGCGATCGCTGACGCGGCCACTTCGCGGCTGGGCGAGTTCACTCCGCAGAACCTTGCCAACATGGCGTGGGCGTTCGCATCGGCGCGCATCGATGTACCTCAGCTCTTCGCGGCATTCGCCGACGCGGCTCTTTCGCGGCTGGGCGAGTTCAATTCGCACGACCTCACGAGCACGGCGTGGGCCTTCGCGACGGCCGGCATCGAGGCACCTCAGCTCTTCGCGGCGATTGCCGACACGGCTCCTTCGCGGTTAGGCGAGTTCAATCCGCAGAACTTCGCCAACACAGTGTGGGCGTTCGCGACGGCGGGCATCGAGGCATCTCAGCTCTTCGCGGCGATCGCCGGCGCGGCCACTTCGCGGCTGGGCGAGTTCAAGCCACAGGAGCTCGCCAACACGGCGTGGGCCTTCGCGACGGCGCGCATCGAGGCGCCTAAGCTCTTCGCGGCGATCGCCGGCGCGGCTTCATCGCGGCTTGGCGAGTTCAATCTACAGAATATTGCCAACACGGCGTGGGCATTTGCTTGCGTTGACTGGAAAAAAGACTCTGATTTTTTCGCCGAGCTCGCCCACATCGCTGTCACCGATCTTGACGCCCTCGATGGTTGCGACCTGTCCCAGCTCCACCTTGCCTCGTTGCACTTTCGACTCGAATGGCCCGACCGGAGCTCCCCTCTGTCAAGCCACCAGCAGATGCTCCAGGAAGCGTATCAATGTGAGGACCCATCACCGTCCCAACTCCAGCGCGACGTTGCGATTGCACTCGACCGAGTTGGCTGGGCGCACGTCTTCGAGCACGTGACCGAAGAAGGCTTGTCGCTCGACATGGCTCAACCTGACACCAAGCGCGCGGTCGAAGTCGACGGGCCACACCACTACCTCAAGAGATCGAGAGTCGAGAACGGCTCTACGCGCTTCAAGTCCCGACTGTTGCGGCGGCTTGGCTGGGAGGTTGCTCACATTCCTTTTTTTGAGTGGGGCGCGCTCGACGGCGAGCAAGAGCAGGACTCTTACCTCCGGGCCAGGCTGCAAGTGTTTGCAACTGCACTTGCTTAAAGCCCAAGGCTACAATAGTCCTGATGTCGCTACCGCGCAAACAATGTGACGCAAGAATCCGACGAGGAGTATGGCTGACAGCTCAAAGGGTGCGCCTTCTCTGTGGTGAAGAACACAAAAAATAAAAGAAGCCTGCGAATGTTCCTGTAGGGAACCCCCCCCCCTATATTTTTCGGCACTGTTGGGGGCTTTCGGAACTACTTCCTCTGCAACGTCAAAGCTTTGAAAACCAACACGAAAACGCCGCAAAGTCTTCGACAGGCACCTGGTCATCAAGGTGCCGCTCCCAGCTCCTCGACACCACCACCCCCAAGGACACCCCCTCTTAAAAAATGTATGCGGCAGGCTATCAGGTTGATCATGTGTTTTGTTAAGATGGTTGGCTGTTGTAACAGCACCTTCGCGTCGACCAGTGCTGAGATACATTGTGACGTGGTGACCACACAAAACATATGCATTGTGCGTGCGTTGACCTGCTGTGGGAATGTGTTATTGTCGGATGACCACTCGTTGAGCCCGGCATGCGCCGAAGTTGTACCGCGATTCTTCGTGTTGCAAAAATTGTGTAACTAACTAATTAACTTCAGACCTCTCCCGAGCATGGGAGCCAGGCCGGACCGGCAGGAGCCGGTGCGGAATCACAGAGGCAAATCACGCAGTTGTGGGGCAGAGGCGAGGGACGAGGACGGACTCGTTGATGGTGGACCGCCACTGCGCGCGGTCTTGTGCGAGGTCGTGCAAAAGCGTCGCAGGCCGCGGACGTGTTGGTCCATGAACAATCGACCTGTCCGTCGCGTTCTGCCCAACCGAGCGAACACCATCCCAGCGCGGACTTTCCGGGTGCTAACCGGCCAACGAGCCGCCTGACTTGCCCTCCATAAAGCCCTTGATGAGGACCGACACGGCCTCGCAGAGGTGCTTCGCGCGATAGCTGGATCTTTGTCGGCAAGAAGGTTCGGAGCAGGTGTGCCTTTAGCACACGTGACGGTATTGTCTACTTGCACATCACAACGAGCAGCACGCACACGAAAGCTGCATCTTGCATATAGCACTTCAACGACAGCGCTGTCGCGCTGTAGACCATGTTGTACGCGTCGTCAACTTGTGTGACTGCTGCAAGTCGGCCTCGAGAACACACATGCTGAACTTGGTATCTTGGTTAGATCGAGTAAAGTGGTGCCTCGTATTTGCGCGCTCCGAGCTGCGACAGCGTACTCGGCGATCTCTCATAGTCGTTTACCTTCGTCTGGGCACGCGACTTGTTGTTTTCTTTCTCGGCGTCGTGGTCAACCGACGTCGGTGTGTTACCACCACGCGACCTGAGCGACGAAACCCGCATCGATACCGTCCTCATCATCGTTCGTTTCGAAGTCGAAGGACGCTCCGGAGTCACCACAGCGCGACGACATGCAGAACCGCTGAAAGCTTGATCACGGCGGGCCTTGTTTTGTCAGCGAACCGTATGTTTGCTCTCTAAGAGTACAAGTTTAGTCAACCAAACGGATTGACCAAACTTAAGTGACCAAACTTATTGAGGGTTTTCGGTGACCAAACATATATTGTGAGGAAGCTATGACACTTACCCCTGCACCACGTATCCAGTATCCTTACGTCTTTCTCTTATCGCTAGTCTAACGCCTCATTCCATTCGTAACATGGTAAGCAGGTGCTCGTAGACGACGACCTGAGCTTACTTCGTGGCAACTTCTTCTCGGCCTTAGTTCATTGCTACGTGTTCGGTTCGTTATCGTTTATCATGTCCTCGATCGAAATTAAGGATAGCAAGCTTTCGCAAAAACTCGATGCCTTCAGTGGTGAGCGACATCTTTTTCACCAATGGACCCGGCGACTGGAAAACATGATCATTTCCACCGGTGATCGCATTATCTTGACCACTGACACTTGGACTAGCATTTCCGCCTCTGGCTGCTCTGAAGAAGAATTTGGTCTCAAGCAGCAACGCTGGTACAGTGCACTCTTCACGGCGCTACCAATGCATGACACTGATCGTGCGGATATCCGTGAAAACCGCGATATGAACTTCACGCGGCTTTACAAGCGCATTACTGATGTTTACATGGGCCATGGAGATCGTGTCGCTCAGTCTGCAATTGCTTCACTGCATTCCTTGGCGTGCAACAATATCGATCAACTTGAGTCTTTTCTTAACAAGTTCATCACTGGTGTTCAAGTTGCTCGGCATCATCAAGATTTCCCTGACACACATGCATTACAATTGCTTCAGACGAAAATCCCCGGCTCGCTCTTGTCTAAGGATCTCATTGCACTTGATCCTAAACTGCGCACATATGATGGTTTCGTTGATCGCCTCCACAGTAAAGTTTTTGATTATCTTCAGACCAAGTCTGCGCATGTCCATGCCACGTTCCGTGAAAGTCCCCGTCATCGTGAACGTTCCAACTTTTACGGTCGCCATCCTTCTGATAAGTACTTTCATCGCTTCAATGCTTTGCGCTCTCAACAACGTTCTAGCCCACGCCCCTCTTTTCGATCATCATTCCGTAACCCACCTTCATCTTCACGTGGTTTCCATCGCAAGCGCCAACGCCATACTGATCTTTGTCACCTTTGTGGTATTCCTGGCCATCACCAGAAAGATTGTCATAAGCGCCAGCGCTATTTGCTCTCACAATCTACCGCCCGCCCTCGGCATCAACACCAATACCCACGTCAGTCAAATTCCCAATACCCACCTCGGTCCAATCCCCAATACCCACCTAGGCCCCATCCACCCTTCTACTAACAACATCTTTCCGCCCCCATTCCACCCTTGCCTCCATCTCAATCCTCTCCGCCGCTCCTTGCGTTGCCACCCTCCACCACACCCTCTGTCCCGCCTTCTACCGCTGTCACCCTTCCTGACCCATCCCTTTCTGCACCTACCTACCCGTCCTTCAATTTCCATCTTCTTTCCATCTCCCCCTACATTCACCAAGTCCTTTCCTCCACCAAAGCCCTTACCGCTCTGCTCACCGCCCGTGAGCGCGACTACCTGCACAGCAACAACCTTCGCCTCGTTGTCTACGATAGAGGTGCCAACGTCAATCTGTTCAATTCCCCTGCTGGTTTCACTGACCTCGACAACACTCAACAGCACTCAATCACTTCTGCCATCGGCACTGGCTCTGTTTCTGGTTCTGGCACTGCTCACTTGACGTTCCCTTCAATTGGTCCTCTTGACAATCGTGGTCTTCCTTCTCCTGCACCCACTCTTTCCGCCCCTCAGGGTATACACGTCGCGTTCCCGCATACCCTCATCTCTCCTGGCCTTGGTGACAAACGGATTCTTTCGGATCATGCCCTTGAACAAGTTGGTTACGATTGCCACACCATTCAGGCCGTTGGCCCTGCTTATCCGCAACGTATTTTACGTCACCGCCAAACGCATCACGTTATTCCCCTGCTTCGTCGCTGTGGTCTTCTTTTGATCGTCTGTTGGATCGGCAATACGACCGCTGCGCCCTACGCGGACTACGTTTCACCTTTTGTGGCATTTTCTTCTTGCCCCCGTGTCCATGATCCTTGTGCGTTTCCCGCTGTGTCTCAACGCACTCAACTTGCCTTCGACCTTTGGCATGCTCGTGTAGGTCATTATAGTCCTCCCTATCTTCGGCGTTTGTATTTTCTTGCTGTTGGCGCACCGTTTTTCCCGAGCTCCGCGTCGCTTTCTTTTTGTCCTGCTTGTGCTCTCGGTAAAATGCATTCTGCGCATGTTGGCCAACGTAAAGCTCATGCTCCCACTTCGTCTCCTTCCTCCGAGCCTTTGTCTCGTCCACGTGCCGTTGCGCCCCACCTTATTATCCACGCCGATCTCATGTTTGCCGGCGTCCCATCCTTCATATATCAAGATCGCGCGATCCTCACGTTTGTCGATGATCATACGCGCCGCCGCACGCGTTACTTTGCTCCACGACACGATGCCCTTACGAACGCTCGTCAACTCGAACTTTTTCTGTCTACCGTGGTTCGCCCATTCGGATATCGCATTGCCCTCATCTACACCGATCGTGGCCGCTCCCTTATGGGCCAATTCGAAACCTTCTGTCTGGGCAACAATATTGCACTTAGGCGCGCTCCGGCAGCACAGTCCAAAACTTCACAGGCGCACACTTTTTCCGGTGTTGTGGAACGCTCTCATCGCGCAACCGCTGATATTACTCGCACTCTTTTGGAACATGCGCACCGTCCACCTGATTTTTGGCGTTGGGCCATGGAAACGGCTGACTTCATCTCTGAGCGTATGCCAAATGCCTCTAATCCTGGATATATGACGCCATATGAAATGCTACATGAAACACTCCCGCGTGTCGATTTTCTTCGTGTTTGGGGCTGTCCTGCTGCAATTCTTACTGGCGACAAATGGCCTACCAAAGCTATAACCGGCATCTTCATTGGGTATCCCTCTGCAGGCCCTGGATATCGCATATTGCTTCAACGCCCCACAGGTCCTGTTATCCACACCTCGATTGATGTTGTTTTTGACGAAAATTTCGCTCTGCGTAAGTCACTGTCCACTCAACCCCTTCCTCCGTCTCTACTGGATTCTCGTTTTCCTGACTTGTTTTATTACGACCCTAGTTTATCTTCGGCCGTGGCGCCCATGTCTTCTGTTTTTGATGCTCCGGAGCCGGCCTTATCGGGACTGATCACCCCTGAAACAACTCAACCGTCACTGAATACACTGTTACCGGACAATACGAAACGTGCACCATTACGTCGTGCCAAACGGGGCCGACCGCGCAAAGTCGACCAACGCGCGTTACAACAACCAACAAACTTTTTTACGGGCCATTCTGTTTCCTCCTGTCACGATGTTGATTCTGTTTCCTCTGTCGCTTCTGTTTCCCCCTGTAACTCTTTGTATGTCTCTTCTGTTAGCTTTCGTTTGTTAGTTCATTATGTCTTCCTTCCCATTTGTTTAGCTAACACCCTTGTTGATCCCCATGCACACGTTTATTACTCTGCTTCCGAAGAAATGTCTGAATATTCCGACCTTGACGAAAATACTATTACTTCCACCCATTTACGTGAAGCTTTAGCTCCGACCAATCCTGAGCGTCCTGGCTGGTTGCAAGCCATCGCTAAAGAATACAGCTCTCTTGGTCAGCTTGGTTGCTGGGATGTTATTCGCCTTCCTTCGACGTTTTCTGGCAACATTTGTACCCTCAAGTGGATCCTCCGCAAGAAGTATGACTCTGGCCGCTTCAAATCGTACAAGGCTCGCCTCGTTGTCCGCGGTTACACCCAGGTTCACGGCATTGTTTTTCATGACACCTACTCACCGGTTGCCAACATCGTCACGATCCGTTTCTTTCTAACCTTTGTCGCTGTTAATGACTGGGATTTGCACAAGTTGGATGTCAGCTCCGCTTTTATCCAAGCTCCCATTGACGAAGACATCTATGTCTGGCCACCCGAAGGCTATGCTCCTCGCAAACCCACTGATGGTTCCAAAATCGTCTACAAGCTCCGTCGCTCTTGGTATGGTTGCAAACAAGCTTGTCGCAATTGGTGGCTTTATTTGGAACGCTTCCTTCTCAATGATTGTGGTTTCGTCCGCGGATCTGGTGACACTTGCCATTACAAGCTCGTGCTCAATTCTACCGTTGTCCTCCGTCTCGTTTTGGTCGCTGATGATCTTCTTGTGGCGCACCTTCGTCATTGCATTGGCCATTACCAAGCCTTTTTCCTCCGTTTCCGCGCTTTCACCGACGTCAATGAACTTGATCTCACCTCTTACGTTGGTCTTCGCATTACGCGTGATCGCCCTAGGAGAACCCTCACTCTTGACCAATCCCATGCTATCCGTGAAATCCTTACCGAACATCGCTTCATCAACAGTAAACCCGAACTCACTCCCGCTCCCAAAGGTCTTCATCTTTCTGCGGCTGATTGTCCTACTCCTGGTTCTCCAGATCACATTTTCATGGCACGCATCCCTTTTCGCCGTATTGTTGGCTGTGTCCTCTTCATCTCCATCATGACTCGCCCTGATATCACTTGGTCCGTCAATCAGTGTGCGCGTTTTTCCCACAATCCTGGTAAACCCCACTGGCACGCTTTATCCCACACTCTGCGTTATCTCAACGGTTCTCAGGATCTTGCCCTTATTCTTGGTCGCGATTCTACCCTTCATCTCTGTGGTTACTCCGACTCCAGCTGGGCCGACGACCCCGATGACCGCCACTCCACAACTGTTTCTTTGTTTTCTCCTTGCTGGCTCTATGATAGCCTACTGCTCCCGCTCGCAGTACTTACTTGCTCGCTCTTCTTTTGAAGCTGAATTGCTCGCTCTTTACGCTGCTACTGCTGAGCTCTCTTGGCTTCTCAAACTTTTTGATGACTTTGATCTCACTCGTCACACGGTCCCAATGTATGTTGATAATAGCACCACCGTCACCCAAGTTCGTCTCCAATGTCTCACACGGCGCACCCACCATATAGACATTCGCTTTTATAGTACCGCCGAATATCATCGCAACCACATCATTGATCTCAAACACATACCCCGCCTTCACAATCTTAGCGACATATTCACCCGCAGTACGGAAGCTCCTTCCTTCCTCCGGCTTCGTGCTCTTGACCTCACTTCGTGATCTTCGCCCTGATCTCTGCTGTTTTCTTGCCACAATGCCTCTGTGACGTCTTCCTCAAAGCTTCTCCTCTGTGAGCGTCTCACTTACCCCTTTTTTCCTTTTCTTTCTTTTTCCAGCACCTGTGTGAGGACCTCACTTACCCCTTTTTCCTTTTCCTTCTTTTCCAGCACCTGTGTGAGGAAGCTATGACACTTACCCCTGCACCACGTATCCAGTATCCTTACGTCTTTCTCTTATCGCTAGTCTAACGCCTCATTCCATTCGTAACATATATGGTGGTTGGAAACTTGACTTTTCCCGAATAAAAATAACAAGTGGAGGCCAGTAAGTTCACCTAGTCCCAATCTCTAACCCCAGTAAGTTCACCTGGTCCCAATCTCTAACCCCAGCAAATTCGGTGTAAACCCAATTTCTAACCCCAGTAAGTTCGGCATAAACCCACACCCACTCTCCTTTGAGGTCGTCGCTCTCACGCCCGCCAATCTAAGCTGCTTTGATCCGCAGACGCCGCTAAGCTTTGAGTTTACTCTAAAAGCCCCAGTAAGTTCACACTTGGTCTCAGTAAGTTCACCTGGTCACTAAGTTCACCTAGTCCCAATCTCTAACTAACCTCAGTAAGTTCACCTGGTTCCTGTAAGTTCACCTGGTCCCAGTAAGTTAACCTATAGTGCGCGTGTAGACGGCGGGGGGGGTCTTATTTATCGGTATTGCGCAGCACGTGTGGGGTAGGGTGGAGTCGTCGACCCAGATGAGGATATCCTCGGGGTTGCCGATCGACAGAGAGCCACGTAGAGCTCCAGGACGTGGCAGTAGACGGGCTTGTGGGCAAGAGGACGCCGACCTCGCAGGGCGTCTGGCCCTGGCTCTTGTTGATCGTTTGGCGTCGGCGGGCCTTAAGGGATACAGGTTGGAGGAGCCTCAGTGACAACGACACGATCGATCATGTATCTGGTACCGTTGCAGTGGCCGTGCGACGGGTCGAGGTTTCAAAGACCTTAAGCTCGCGATCAAAGTCAGCATGCCGTTGGTTGTCAGGGAGTTCCCGAAAACTCGAAGACTGTAACGAGCGAGGCGTCGTCTTCCGACCCAACCTAGTCTGCCTAAAAGAACTCCGACGCCTCGTCTCCGGGAAAAAAAGGCCGCGGTCATTCATGCGCGCGTTGTCAGCATCGACAACAACGTTTCGACGGGGCGTGAGAATGGCGCGCTGGGTAAAAGAGCCGCCGCCGGTCGTGGAAATAGTCTGCGAGGTCGCCGTAGACGGCTTGGAGGATCACTGTCTGGCTCTCGCGCCTACCTGATCCTTTTTACTCTCGCGCCTACCTGATCCTTACCCTAAATCGAGGGACAGACAGACAAACAAACAAACAGACAAACATCTGTCGATGAGTAGTTAGGACAGACAAACAGACAAACATGTGTCGATTCGTAGTTAGGATTATACGCAAAGACGAGGGCAAGACACTGGCAAGAAGAGGAGTCTCGATGAATGAATGAGAAGACGACGACGACGACGACAGAATTTCTTTCTTACTTTCATTCTCGTCGTTCGTTAAAAAGGGAGGGAGAGAAGATGCCCAAATTCCAAACAAGAGGGGGTGGCGGCACGTAGTAGTTCGTCGACGGGGGGCGCATCCCATCCCATCCCATCCCACCAAATCCCAATACTCGTTCATCAGATGGTGGCCGCGGGTTCTTCTTCTGGTTGTTCATCTTCGAGAAGAAGAAGATCCACGTCCCTCTTCAACAAAGTCCAGCCCTCGATGCCGAGCTGGTTGACACCTCGAATGACGCAGGTCTGGTTCAAAGAAGGGGACCCGACGACCTCGAGCAAGGTGTCGCGGAAGAGGCGGGAGAGGTAGGTTTTCGGGTTGAGGAGCTCGGCGGCTTTTTTTTGCTGATCTTCCGTTTTTTGCTGGTCTTTGACGTAAGCGTCTCGGAGCGCACTCACGTGGACCTTGGATAGGGGGTCGCGAACGAGATTTTGCCGACACCAGGTCTCGACGCTCGACGCGAAAGCTTCCGAGTCGCGCGCGTCGATCGTCGGTTTTTTCTTGTTCATGTTGCGAACTTTGTCCTTGATGTCTACGGCCGTTCGCCCTCGAGATTTGAGCACAACGCTCTTCTCCAAGATGAGGGCCCACTGCGGCCCCAGTTTCTTCAGCAAGCCCTCGAGCTCGTTCACTTCTTCTTCAGAAAATTTTCTTCGGGCGCGAAAAGTTTTGCCTCCGGCGCCGATCTTCAAATCCCGCCGCGGCTTCGGATCAGAATCGAAGAATTCGTCGTCAAACTTCCGTTTTTCCGACTCCCGGTGGGGCTCCTTCCTTTCTAGGACCAGTTGGTCTTTGCGGATCCCCGTCGGGGGCGTTTTATTGTCCAGAGATTCGTCGAATTCCTCGAGCGTTCGCCGCAGATCTTCGAGGACCGATTCGATTTCGGATTTCAACGGCTCGAAATTCTGCGCCAGCACTTCGCCCGCGAGCCCCGACGATTCAAGGACGTCGCGTTCGAACCCCAGCTTCTCGTCGCGGAGGGCTCGGGCATACGCGTCGTCCTCGTGATCGAACGAATAAGGAAGCTCGGTCGATTGTTTTTCTTTTAGAAACAGCAAGTTCCGAAGCCGCCGCACGCGGAGCGTCACCTCCAGGACCTTGTGGTCCCGCCAGGGCGGCGTGCCCCGCGCCTCGGAAGCGACGACGAAAGCCTCGAGAGCTTTGGTCCAATCGGCCGCGGTCTCGGCGCGCTTCGCCAGCCGATCGACGAGGCAAACGCTCAACAGCTTCGCCACCACGCTCCCGCGCTCCACGTCCTCGCCGCGCATCCTCATCCTGTGATACAACGCGTCGACCACCTCGAACCACCGCTTCCGGCACGCCAACGCCAGGAACCCGTTCACTTCTTCCATCATTCCTTTTGGTCTGTCTGATGATGACACACTTAGTGACGTGACTGACGACTTACCCCCCCTGTTTTTAGTACCTCTTCTTCTTGTGAGGAAGCTATGACACTTACCCCTCGTCCCCATTAGAGTTCGTTCTCTCATCCCTTCTCACATATGGCACCAGGTGGTGTTCTCCACGGTCGAGCCTCTGCTTGCCTTCGCGGCGACTCCTCCTCCTCGGCTTCAGTTCATTGCTACTACGTGTTCGGCGCACAAACTTGATGCCTTCAGCGGTGAGCGAACATTTTTTTTTTCCCACCAATGGCACGTCGTCGTCTCGAGAACATGATCATCTCCATCCACCGGCGATCACATTATCTCGACCAACGATCGGCTTGGACTAGCATCTCAGCATCTCGCTGCTGCTGTGAAGGCGAATTTCGTGTCGTCAAGCAACAACGTTGATATCCATGAAAACCGCGACATGAACTTCGCGCGACTTTCTTTACAAGCGCATTCATTACCGATGTTGTCTACATGGGCCGGCCATGGGGATCGCGGAGCGAACTTCCTCAACAAGTTCATCATCATCATCATCATCGGAGTATACGAGTTGCTCGGCATTGTGTACCTGATCCGACGCACCCTCGAGTGTGTCCTCGCATTCGACTACGTGCATCGTGCTTCAAGACTTACTGGCTTTGTTTTATCGTGGTCTCGCGTTTCGTACCGACGACGACTGTGGTTGTTTGTACCCTTGAGAAGTTCAACAATAAACAATTTAGATGGCATGCACAACCACTACCGTCGCGCTATCCGCCGCGTCGTCAGCCACGACTTCAGACTCTTTTCCAACTGACCTACCCTAGACTCTCCCCTTTCCCAACAACCTGGCTCTACTCGATTCCGACGCACTACCCGATGTCCTTTTGGCGGCTGCTGCAAGGATCATCACTTTAAGAGGGACTGCCGCAACTTTCAAAGTTATTCCTAGCTATTCCACGACAACGCCCTACCCACCATCGCCGTTCTTCTCAACAGCGCAACACTCCCAATGATTCCAACAACACCCACCCACCAACACCAACACCAGTAACACTACCTTTTCTGCTCCTATGCCTTCTCCAACCTTGGCTGATTCTAGTTCCACTCCGCCGCTTTTCTTAATACCACCACCTATTACACATCTTTGCACCTTTCTGCCAATCAAGATAATTCCAAGTCAGCGTGTGTACCGCCGAATGTCTGATGCAAGCACATCAACAACCCCATCCCACGGAAGCCCCTCGTTTTTGTTTTTAGCTCCCATTGCACAGGCGCTCCTCGTTCTGTATTTTCCGCTCTTCGTTGCTCAGCCCCTCGTTCTGTATTTTCCCCTCGTCGTTGCTCCTCTCCTCGTTCTGTCTTTTCACCTCGTCGTTGCTCCCCTCCTCGTTCTGTATTTCGCCTATTCGTTGCTCCACTCCCCGTTGTGCATTTTCTGCTATTCGTTGATCCACTCCTCGTTGTGCTTGTCGATTTTGATAAAACCAGCGAATCACGTTCCATCGCGCATTTCACCTGCCACCACTAAGCTGTGCCTGTCAATTTTTCGCGTGCGCAGTTTTCGTGCTTCCTATGTGGTTGGATCGCCCATCTTCGGGATCCTGGACAGACGCTTCTTTGCTGTGTGATTTGTGGTTCTCCTTCGCGCACTCTCGCCTTTTCGCCGTTTTTCTGACCTTTAAAATCCGGTTTTGCTATCGCAGTGAATTCCGTGCTCAGCACCCGCGACGCTATCTGCAATGTTCTTACGTGCCACTGCGACGCTATCTGCAACGTTCTTACGTGCCACAACTGTTTTGCCACTGTCGCCAACTTCTACCGCAGTCTATTCGAGTATGACGAGCAAAGCTCGCCGCTTGCTCCTCCAACGTTGGCCCATGTGGCAACTTCGTTCTTGCGAATGCGAAAACGGGCCACTTTCTTATCTGCCACAGCGGGCTGGCATACAGCAGCCTGGTCTACCCGTGTTCGTTCCTTACACCGCTGGCGCGTCCGAAGTCTTCCATTTTCGCGTACAGGACGCGGTCGTGCCCATGGTAACTTGCTCGCGCCACAACAACCAAACACCCAACGTTCGCATCAACCCTGTTTACGCCTGTTTTTGCTTCAGTCGCCTCCGACCATCGTCATAACCTGGTCACCATACAACATATCTGCCCAAAGGCAACGTTCTCATCAGACGTCTGGTACACCGCCATCATATGTACCAGCCTGTGTTTCCGCTATCTTTGCCCCGCTGCGATTCTCAGTGGCCACAATCTTCTAACGCACGTCATCCCAGGCACTTTTGTCGCTATTATATATCTTCAGACCTCGATTTTGCTGACAGTTTCGATTATCAGATTTCCTGCAATGTCAACCACCGAAGGAACTTCAACGTTGTTCTGACTCGAATCACGCTTCCCAGCTCTCGTCTACTGTTGCCCCATTGTCACCTGTTCCTGCTGTTGCCCGATTGTCACCTGTTCTTCCGCTGTTCTTCCGATGTTGCCCCCTTGCCCCCTGTGTTTGATGAGAATCCTCCGGTTTCACTGGGACTGATCACCCCATCACGTGAACCGACCATTCTACGAGCTCATGAACTCCGACGCACCAAAGAGAGAAAACAACAGAAAGTGCAAAACAAAGTCGAGCAAACCAGAGCCGACAAAACCAAGGAGCCCAAAACCTCCTGAGGAAAGTGCAAAACAAAGTCGAGCCAGACGGGGCCGACCGCGCAGAGTCGACCAACGCGCGTTACAACAACCAACAAACTTTTATACTGGCGATTCTGTTTCATCCTGTCACAATGTCGATTCTGTTTTCTCTGTCGCTTCTGTTTCATCCTGTAACTCTTTGTATGTCTCTTATGTTAGCTTTCGTTTGTTAGTTCATTACGTCTTCCTTCCCCTTTGTTTAGCTAACACCCTTGTTGATCCCCATGCACATGTTTATTACTCTGCTTCCGAAGAAACCTCTCAGTATTCATACATTGACGAAAACTACCATTACTTCCACCCATTTACGTGAAGCTTTAGCTCCGACCAATCCTGAGCGTCCTGGCTGGTTGCAAGCCATCACTAAAGAGTATAGCTCCCTTGGTCAGCTTGGTTGCTGGGATGTTGTTCGCCTTCCTTCGACGTTTTCTGGCAACATTTGTACCCTCAAGTGGATCCTTCGCAAGAAGTATGACTCTGGCCGCTTCAAATCGTACAAGACTCGCCTCGTTGTCCGCGGTTGCACCCAGGTTCACGGCATTGTTTTTCATGACACCTACTCACCGGTTGCCAACATCGTCACGATCCGTTTCTTTCTAACCTTTGTCGCTGTTCATGACTGGGATTTGCACAAGTTGGATGTCAGCTCCGCTTTTATCCAAGCTCCCATTGATGAAGACATCTATGTCTGGCCACCCGAAGGCTATGCTCCTTGCCAACCCACCGATGGTTCCAAAATCGTTTACAAGCTCCGCCGCTCTTGGTATGGTTGCAAACAAGCTTGTCGCAATTGGTGGCTTTATTTGGAACGCTTCCTTCTCAGTGATTGTGGCTTCGTCCGCGGATCTGGTGACACTTGCAATTACAAGCTCGTGCTCAATTCTATCGGTGTCCTACGTCTCGTTCTTGTCGTTGATGATCTTCTTGTGGCGCACCCTCGTCATTGTATTGGCCCTTACCAAGCCTTTTTCCTCCGTTTCAGAACCTTCACTGACGTCAATGAGCTTGATCTCACCACTTACGTTGGTCTCCGCATTACGCGTGATCGCGCACAACCAGACTTGACCCCCGCTCCCAAAGTACTTCCTCTTTCTGCGGCTGATTGTCCTGCTCCTGGTTCTCCAGATCACATCTTCATGTCGCGCATCCCTTTTCGTCGTATTCTCCGTTGTGTCTTGTTTCCTTCTGTTATGCCTCGCCCTGATATCACTTGGTCCGTCAATCAGTGTGCGCGTTTTTCCCACAATCCTGGTAAACCCCACTGGCACGCTTTATCCCACACTCTTCGTTACCTCAATGGTTCTCAGGATCTTGCCCTTGTTCTTGGTCGCGATTCTACCCTTCGTCTCTGTGGTTATTCCGACTCCAGCTGGGCCGACGACCCTGATGACCGCCACTCCACAACTGTTTCTTTGTTTTCTCCTTGCTGGCTCTATGATAGCCTACTGCTCCCGCTCGCAGTACTTACTTGCTCACTCTTCTTTTGAAGCTGAATTGCTCGCTCTTTACGCCGCTACTGCTGAGCTCTCTTGGCTTCTCAAACTTTTTGATGACTTTGATCTCCCTTGTCACACGGTCCCAATGTATGTCGATAATAGCACCACCGTCACTCAAGTCCGTCTCCAATGTCTCACACGGCGCACCCGCCATATTGACATTCGCTTTTACAGCACCGCCGAATATCATCGCAACCACATCATTAATCTCCAACACATTACTCGTCTTGACAACCTTAGCGATATTTTCACCCGCCGTACGGAAGCTCCTTCCTTCCTCCGGCTTCGTGCTCGTTACCTCACCTCGTGACTTCGCCCTGATCTCTCCTGTTTCTTTCTGCCACAATGCCTCTATTGACGTCTTCCTCAAAGCTTCTCCTATGTGAGCGTCTCACTAACCCCTTTTTACTTCTTCCTTTTTCTTTTCCAGCACCTGTGTGAGGACCTCACTTACCCCTTTTTCCTTTTCTTTCTTTTCCAGCACCTGTGTGAGGAAGCTATGACACTTACCCCTGCACCACGTATCTAGTATCCCTACGTCATTCCCTTATTGCTAGAGTAACGCCCCATTCCAGTTGTCACACCCTTGATGCTAAACTGCGAACGTATGATGGTTTTTTTGTTGATCGCCTCGATCTATGAACACGCCCAAAATCCAAGCCCACGCTTGTCAACAACGTTGCTATCAGTCAGCAAGGGACCCCGCCATCGCTAGAGTGAGTGACTCCAACAATCGCTACTACAGTTAGTTACTCCTCCAAATCTCGCTTTTGCCAAATCTGTGGTCGTCGTACCCATCCCACTGCTCAATGCTTTCGCCCATCCCCTCACCATACTCTTTTGCGCTCCAATCCAATGCACCAACGCCCCCGCCCAACTTCCCGTTCCAGGCCTCTGCCTCCATTTTACAACGAGCGCAACCAACCGGGGTCCTTTTCCCCAACCCAACTATCCTATCATCATCACCAAGCGCCCACGCGCTACTGACTTCTGTCACTTTTGTGGCATTCCTGGTCATCACAAGACAAGAAAGAAATTGTGTCGCAAGCGCGAGCGCTACTTACTCTCCAAAGCCACGCGTCCCGACCTCCCCCTCATTCCCAATACCAGCCAAATCCACCATTATACCACCACCAAAAATACCTCTCTGCCCCAACAACAACAACACCACTCTTCCCCCCATCTCAACCCTCTCCGCCGCTTCTTGCGTTGCCACCCTCCACCACACCCTCTGTCCCGCCTTCTACGGCCATGCCTTCCTCACCCACCTTCCACTGCTGCCACCACCTATCCGTCTTTCAATTTTTACCTTTTCTCCATCTCTCCAACGGTTCACCAAGTCTCGTCTTCCACCAACTCTCTCAACGCTCTACTCACCGCCCGTGAGCGCGACTATCTTCACTACAAAAAACAGCCTCCGTCTTGTTGTCTACGATACCGGTGGTGCCAACGTCAATCTCTTTAATAATTCCAATTTTGGGTTTACGGACCTCGACAACACCCAACAACACGCGCCATCAACTCTGCTCTTGGCACTGGCTCTGTCTCTGGCTCGGGCACTGCGCCCGCTTAACGTTCCCTTCTTCTATCGGCACATATTGACAATCGTGGTCTTCACCCACTCTTTCTGCCCCTCATGGCATCCACATTGCATTTCCCCACACTCTCATCTCTCCTGGCCTTGGTGATAAGCGGATTCTTTCTGATCATGCCCTTGAGCAAGCCGGGCAGCATGATTGCCATACGATCCAAGACATCATGGGGCTCAACGAATCTTGTTGCGTCACCGATAGATCACGCATCATGCCATTCCTCTGCTCCGTCGCTGTGGTCTCTCTCCTATTGATCGTCTGTTGGATCGGCAATACAACCGCTGCACCCTACGCGGACTTTGTTTCCCCGTTCGTGGCATTTTCTTCCTGCCCTCGCCTACACGACCCTTGCGCCTTTCCCGCTGTGTCTCAACGCACCCAACTGGCATGCTCGCATTGGTCATTCATTATAGCACCTCTTACATCCGCCGTTTGTCCTCTCTCTCGCTGTGGGTGTGCACCATTCTTCCCAAGTTCCGCGTCTCTTTCTTTTTGTCCTGCTTGTGCTTTGGGTAAAATGCATGCTGTTCACGTTGGCCATCGCAAATCACGCGATCAAGCTCCCAGCTCTCTTCCTGGAAACGAAGTTTTGCCGCGCCCACGTCGCGCCCTATCTTATCATCCATTCGCTGATCTGATGTTCACCGGCGTTCAATCTTTCATTTACCAAGACCGTGCCATTCTTACTTTTGTCGACGATCATACGCGCCGCCGCCGTACGCGTTACTTCGGTCCTCGATACGACGCGCTCACAAACGCTCGTGGGCTTTTCCTGTGTACTGTGGTTCGACGCTTTGGCTATCGTATTGCCCTCATCTACACAGATCGTGACGACAAATCTCTCGTGGGCCAATTTGAAACCTTCTGTCTGGGCAACAACATCGCCATCAAACGCTCTCCCGCTGCTGCCCAGTCCAAACATTTCCAAGCGCACGCTTTTTCAGGTGTTGTGGAACGCTCCCATCGCGCAACTGCAGATATTACTCGAACTCTTTTTGGTGCATGCATGCACATCGTCCACCTGATTTTTGGCGTTGGGCCATGGAGACGGCTGATTTCATCTCCGAGCGGATGCCCAACGCATCCAACCCTGGTTACCTGACCCCTTACGAAATGTTACACGAAACCTTGCCTCGCGTCGATTTTCTTCGTGTTTGGGGCTGCTGCCCTGCTGCATTTCTCACTGGCGACAAAATGGCCTACCAAAGCCATTACTGGCATCTTCATTGGGTATCCCTCTGCTGGTCCCGGTTATCGCATCATTCTTCAACGCCCCACTGGTCCAGTTATTCACACTTCCATTGATGTTAATTTCGACGAGAGCTTTGCTTTGCGTAAGACTTCCCTGTCATCCCAACCCCTTCCTCCTCCCCTTGTGGATTCTCGATTCCCCGAATTGTTCTACGATGACCCTCGTCTGTCTTCCGCTGTTGCTCCCTTGTCCCCTGTTTTTGATGCTCAGGAGCCGGCCTTATCGGGACTGATCACCCCAGAGACAATACCGGAACCTGAACCCAATACCATCAGCGAAAAGCGCAAAACCACGTCGAGCAAACATAACAGAGCCGACCGCGCAAAGTCCACAAAAGCGCACGTTACTCTGAAACAACTATAACAGTCACTGGAACCATCAATCCTTGCGTTTTGCCACAACGCACTGTCGATTCTGTGTCATCTCGTGTCGATTCTCTGTGTCCTCTTGTCATTCATTCCCTGTATGTTAATTATGCTAGCTTTCGTTTGTTTATTCATTATGTCTTCCTTCCCCTCAGTCTCGCCCACACCCTTGTTGATCCCCAATATGTCGAAGCCCATCGTGTCCTCTACTCCGCTTCCGAAGAAACCTCTCAATATTCCTACATTGATGACGGCGCCATCACTTCCACTCATTTACGCGAAGCTTTAGCACATACAAATCCTGAACGTCCCGGCTGGTTACAAGCCATTGCCAGAGAGTATCACTCCCTCGGTCAGCTTGGTTGCTGGGATGTTGTTCGCGTTCCTTCTACTTTTCCTGGCAACATCTGCACTTTGAAGTGGGTCCTCCGCAAGAAGAAGTATGAATTTGGTCGGTTCAAATCGTATACAGGTCGTCTCGTTGTCCGCGGTTATACCCAGGTTCACGGCATTGACTACCATGATACGCACTCCCCCGTCGCCAATATTGTCACGATATACTTCTTTCTCACCTTCGTTGCCGTTCATGACTGGGATTTGCATAAGGTTGGATGTCCGCTCTGCTTTTTTCTTACAAGCGCCGATTGCATAAGATGTCTATGTCTGGCCACCCGAAGGCTATGCTCCTACCCAACCCAAAGATGGCTCAAAAATCGTTTACAAACTACGCCGCTCTTGGTACGGCTGCAAACAAGCTTGTCGAAACTGGTGGTGGCTTTATTTGGAACGCTTCCTTGTCAATGATAGTGGTTTCGTCCGCGGATCTAGGGACACTTGCAGCTACGAGCTCTTGCTTAATTCCACTGTCGTTCTGCGCCTTGTTCTCGTTGTTGATGACATCCTTGTGGCTGTGGCCACCCCCGTCATTGCATTGGCCATTACCAGGCTTTCATGCTGCGTTTCAAAGCTGTCAACGACCTTGATCTCCAAACTTAGGTTGGTCTTCGCATCACGCGTGATCGCGCACGTCGCACGATCGCTATCGACCAATCCCACGCTATCCGTGAAGAAATTCTCACCGAATACCGCTTCATCAACAGCAAAAAAGGTCTTCGTCTCTCTGCGGCTGACGGTCCTGCAGAGGGTTCCCCCGATCAACTGTATATGGCTCGCATCCCTTTTCGTCGTATTGTTGGTCTTGTTTTGTTTATTATTTCTGTTATGACACGCCCCGAGATCACTTGGAATGTTAATCAGTGTGCGCGTTTTACGGACAATCCCGGGAAGCCACACTGGCACGCCTTGAGTCACACGCTCCGCTACCTCAATGGTACTCAAGATCTTGCCCTCGTTCTTGGTCGCGATTCTAACCTTCGTCTTTTTTGTGTGGTTATTCCGACTCCAGCTGGGCCGACAACCCTGATGATCGTCATTCTACATCTGGCTACTGTTTTCTGCTTGGTAATAACTCCATGATGATTTGCTCACGCTCTCCGTATCTGCAGGCACGTTCATCTTTCGAAGCCGAAATGCTCGCTCTTTATGCCGCCACTGCTGAACTTTCCTGGCTTCTCAAACTTTTTGACGACTTTGATCTCCCTCGTCTCACTGTTCCTATGTATGTCGATAACCACACCACCGTGACCCAAGTCCGGCTTCAATGCATGACTCGACGTACCCGTCACACATTGACATTCGCTTTTATAGCACGTCAGAATATCACGCAACAAAATTCTCGACCTCCAGGACATTCCCCGTCTTGACAATCTTAGCGATATCTTCACCCGCAGTACGAAAGCCCGCCCCTTCCTTCGGCTTGGTGCTCGCTATCTCACGTCCTGATTTATCATGCCATCTCTGGTCATTTATTTTATGCCAGAACATTTCATGATATTGCCTCTCCTGACACCTTTTTACCTCTCCTGACGTCACCTCACCCCTTTTTCCTTTTTCTTTCTTTTCCAGCACCTGGTACTTACCCCTTTTTCCTTCTTTTCCAGCACCTGTGTGAGGAAACTATGACACTTACCCCTGCACCACGTATCTAGTATCCCTACATCGCTAGTCTACGCTTAATTCCAGTTGTCTCACATTTAGAGTTTACGCTTATTATTAAAGTTATTATTCCCGATTAATAATAAACTTTGCCAAGACTCGAAAAAAAAAACACGGTGTTAGGTTGCCGTTCTCCCGCCACACAATCAATCACTAACGACTTCCTTGCCTAATCCTCGCAACTTGAGGATCGGGTGTTGCTTAATGATTAAGATACGAGAGTTAGGATATTTTGATTTAGAGTTAGTACCCCCCTATCCTAGGGTTTGCTCTCTCTTATTCTAGCATTAAAATTCAGAAAAACGCTGCTGACTTATTCAACACCGTCCTGTCCTCGTTGTTAGAGACAGGACAAGGGCAGCGCTACCACTGTTCTCACTCTGCTGAAGGGCAGCACAGTTGAAATTACTGTTCTCTAGGTATACAGGCACCAGTCCGGTATTATCAGCAGAGTACAAGGATTTCCAGTCGAGTTTTTCGCTCTCTAACCTTCCTGAACCAAAACAAAGATGCCGACCAATCAAGAACTCGAAAGGGAGATATAGCAAAATGCTCAAGCATTGAAAGATCAAGAAGCTCGCTTAGAGGCAAAGCATCAAAGGGAATTGCGAGCACAAGCGCCCAAGCCAACGAGGCAAAGCATCAAAGGGAATTGCGAGCACAAGCGCTCAAGCCAACGAGGCAAAGCATCAAAGGGAATTGCGAGCACAAGCGCTCAAGCCAACGAGGTAAAGCATCAAAGGGAATTGCGAGCACAAGCGCTCAAGCCAACGACGCTCGCTTCCAAAGCAATCGAAGCAAGATTCAACGCTATGCAGACACCACCTGCCGTCGCCGCAGCGACTGCTCCCCCCACTCCAGCTCAACAAGACCCCAAGAACAAGGCCAGCACCTTCGGTGACCCACCCACCAAGCTCTGCCCTCTCAAGTCCATGGACGGACGGCGCTCAAGTCAGTCACCCCCAAATGTAAATGCTGCTCTCGTTTCGCGTTATGCCGTTTTTCGTCGAACACCTCATGCCCGAAACCGGCATGAACTTATTGGGACCAGGTGAACTTACTTGCTGGGGCGGTTAGAGATTGGGACTAGGTGAACTTCACTTGTCTTAACCCTAATGATTAACCATTCTCTTTTTTGTCGTCGAATTTTGAAGAACAAGAGGGTTAGTATTACACTCTTAAACTTGAGGTTCAACATTTGACGTGGCCTTATTTATTACCCTAGGAGGGATGATCTTCTTCATCGCGTGGTGGTCGGCCTCCGCTGGGCTCAGCACGAACCCCGAGGTCCTGAAGCGCATTCGGGAAATAAGAAAGGAGGAGAGCGTCGTCATCCCGGAGATCGAGGCGACGCTCCTCACCGAGGAGAGCCTCGCGTACTTTTTTGACCGTTTGGCGATCAAGAACGTCGTTCCTCTGCCCTTCGAGTACCGGAACTTTCATGTTCCGTTCCGGTCCGTCGACTGCGTCGCCGCCGAGGCCCTGAATCTCGATTCCCCCCGGAAGCTTTCGGAGTTGTTCACGCTTCCGGCGCTGACCCGCGCGTGCGCGATCGCGGCTGGCCACGAAATCTTAAAAACGCCATACTTCAGCGTCGAGTCCGAATGGTTTCGACGCTTAGGATTTCCGTGGGAACTCGAGGATCATCCGGTTCCCAAAACAAAATCTTCGGAGTACGACCGAAGAAAAGCGGAATCGGAAGCGCACGAGCGATTGGTTGCCGTCGCGTGCGACGCTTTTGACTCTTACGTTCCGCGGAGAACGGAATTCGACGACGACGCGGCCTTAACCGACGACGGCGCGAGCTTATTCGGGAACATGGTCTACAAGAACGACAAGTACCACAAACCCCTCGGCACGCCGCGCGAGCAAAACCCCTACGTCGGTTCCCCCTTCTTCCGGACCTAGTCTCTCTAACCCTTACGCCGTCCCTTGACAACGACATCTCTCCCTTACCCTTAAGCCAGTACTCGAGCTGTGCGGGGTCCTGGACTTCTATATCGTCGTGCTGGGGTCATGATTCTATGACTCCCTGCCCATTTCGACGACGGCGAGACAGAGTTATTTATTTATTTATTTATTTATTTATGTGGCTACTACTCTGTTGCTCCATCCGCTTCTCAGCACGACTTCCCGGCTTCCCAAGGAGTGCCCTCGTACTAGATCTACGACCACGACCTTCGTCTGTCCTTCCCTTCGCACGTCTCTGCTTCATGACTTTGTAGTTCGCGGTCCTTGTAAGCGCCGCCGCCGGCGGCGGCGCTTATTGACATCCATCCTTGTTGCTCTTGTGACGTCGATGCTGATGACGCGTAGTTATTACCTCGTGTTCTCGCGACTGTCATTTGGCCGGACCAAATTGTTGAGGCCTGTTTCTTAGGGAGGTCTGGCATCATGCTGCAACCGTCGTTTGGCGTCGTGTCTTCTTCTTCTTCACCACGCCTGCTGCTACTCTTCTTCTTCTTCTTCTTTCCCCTTGCCCTCTTTGAGCTCACTCCTTCCTACCTTTGCCTCTGATGAAAGTTTGCGTTCTTGCTTCATCCTTGTTTCCCCCTGCGCGCGCATATCCTTTGTATTCTTGCTGCTTCCTTGCCCTCAGCCATTGTTAAGCCTGGAAAAGCTGCAAACCACAATAATAATAAATTAGGTGGAGAGTGTTGCTTTGTGTGTGTGTTCTGTCTTTAAACGTAACCGATTGTATGCTCGTATATATGCGCGCCATGGAGTATTTTGGGAATGTCTACTTGAATTGACGCGACGCTCAACAATGATGTGTGCCGAACCCCGCTCTTGAAGTATAGAGCACCAATCTCGTAACCAGTGCTAGCTGCATTGCACTCGAATCACCGTTCATGCCGAGACTGTTTATGCATCTTGCCAATTTTCTCGAGTGGCAAGAACGTGGCTTAACTTCATCTCACAATTTGCCTCCTCAGTATCAGAGTTGGCAATATACCACTGCGTGCTCTACAAGAATAAAGTTTGTGTTGTTCGTCCCAAAATCTCAAGAAAGGAGTTCGCGTTTTAAATGCCTCCTGTCCTCGTGATCTCGCCTTTGACGGCAAAATCTACGCACCAGTATCCTTCTTTGCCTTATCACATGCTGACTGACTGACAAGAATAAAATACTACTTATTGTATATTTTATTCTTTAACCACGAATCGGTTAATAAACCGGGCCCTCGCGGCCTGGCCAGCCATAAAAAAAGTGTATAACCAGCGTTGGGAATTCACTTCAGCAAGTGAACGTGAACCACTTGCCACGCTAGATATTGGTGAAGTGATTTGAAGCGAACGCGTCACCCTACGTGGTTAAAGTGAGCCATTGTGAAGTGAACGCCACTTTTTTTTTTTAATTGGAACGCGAGCGCCGGTCCCTGCCGTGCTCCGTCAGTTCCGTGCCCCCCGCGCGCTATTGCCTCCTAGGTCTGGTGCTCGTAGATTCCTTCGCGTTAAATTCGGGGCGAAGGAGGAGTTAGTTACCGTGGATGGGGTTCAGTGTTTCTTACTTTAGGTGATGTGGACGAACGAACGAACGACCTCGGTATCTTCTTCTGGTTTTTCCTCATCAACCTCCGTCTCCAAAGAGCCTTCGGGGAAGGAATCATGGTGCTCTCGGCGTTTTTGGAAAACTCGGTCTCGTGTCACACGAGGTCCCCGTACTTAAAATCCGGGCATCTTCTTCTTGTTCATGCGCAGTAGGCCAACTTTGTCCGTCTCGTCCGCGCCGAGTAACGTGTTTCTCTCCCTCGGTCAGGACAAGATTTCCAATGCTCAGGCAGCGCTCACAGTAGTAGCTCTGCTGCGCGCCGTGTGTACTGCCAATTGAAAAAACCCTTAGATGAGGCTCTCGCCATGTCCGGAAGGAAGGAACCCATACTGCTCCTTGGTGAGAAGTCGATACAGCTTTCCAACGTCGAGCACAGCAGCCAGATCGGTGAAGCCGACTTCATCCTTCTTCTCAAGTTCAGGATAATGCTCTTTCCAGTCGAGCGATCTCGACAGCCTGATGATCCATTGAGTGAAGACCTGTTCAAACTCCTCCACATTGAAAAAATCGGGCATCTGGTTCTCAGCCATAGCAAAAGAAGGCACGTCGCCACTAATGTCGTCGTCGTCCCAAGCGTCGTCGGGTGCGTCGAGTGCCGCCAAGAGACTGCGGGCAGGCGCAGCCTCGGAGGGCGGTGCAGACTCGGAGGAGGAAGTCTTTGCCTTTTCGTGGTGGAATGCAGTCCGTGCGTAAATCACATATTCTTCCTTGAGCAACTTCCTGGCCTGAGCTCTCTGATTGGAGGACGACAGGTTCCGGCAGTTGATAGTCCGAAAGTCAAGAATGAAGGCAATCAGCTCGCGATCGTTGAATTCGTAGTCGAGGTGACGCACGTAGTTTTCATTATTCCCGCAAAACCGACGCTCACATTCGAGAATAATAGCCCGTTCAAGACAGATTTTGCCGGTCTCGCCGAGGTCGTCAACATCGACAGTCTTACGTGGCAAGGATTTCGCTGTTATGTTCGGGAGATCAATGACTTCTAGCGTCCCAGCTCAATCGCAGAGACTCGATCATGTTGCGCTTGATCAATGCGGCGCACGCCCCCTTACATGGTATAAGTGTTCATGTTGCTCGAAAACAACGGCCACGTCCATTATTTCAAAACTCGCCTCGAATTCAGCCATCGCCACCCGTTGCTTATCACTTATTGTCCAGGGTAGTCCAATGTTGGTAGCCGTGTACAGTTTGAGCACGTGGTGTATACGCAGCAAGGAAAGAATAAGTTGGTATCGCGCCCGGAACCTCGCTTATTGAGGTCGAGCTTGAGCTTCGGCGATTTATTTCCCCGGCTGTAAAGGCAAAAACGCATGCAGATCCTTCAAACGTGTGCCGCCGTAAGAAAAGTACTTGGCTCCATCGTGGCCACCACTGTTCAGCAGCTCCTGGCCAGCTGGGAATGGATTGATCACCTGCTTGCCTCTGGATCGTGTCAAGTCGCCACATGCCGCTTCCGAGATTTTTGAGATATCATGCATGTCACACACGCTTCGACCTCAACAAAAAATTCTTCGGCGACGCCAATTTGGGAGCCCGGTCTCTTGAACGATGGTTGCGGCCGCCAAATCGATATCGATTCCCGCACGCTCCGCGACCACAGAACGGAGCAGAGAAGCCGTGCCGGAATCGGTTCCGTCGTCGTCAGCTGGAACGAGGCCCACGCGGGAACACCGTCTCAACGCCACTCCAATCGGGCCAGATGAAGGATAGGCCAATGGCCTGTCGCTTGAACTTCTTATCCTTGAGTGTCCCGCCGCCGTCATGTAGCACCTGGGCGAATGGATCGCCGAAAGCCGCTTCATAACACTCCGTAACGACGTGCTTCAAGATTCGAACAACAAAACAACGATATTCGGCGTCCACCCATTCATCAAACAGCGCCTTTCGAGTCATGAACGGGCACTTGACTTTCCCGCCGCCACTGCCGCGGTAATAATACGCCGCCTCAATTAGGTTGCGATGATCTTCGTCGTCAGTCAAAGGTGCGCTTGGAAAAAATCCGCTGCGACGTGTACACGTAGTGCCGAGCCGAGAACGCTATCATCAGGGAAGAGTGCTTTTTTTGCCTGGCTGGGCATGGCCATGAAGAAACTCGTAATATCCGATTTACCCTTCGAGGCTGCCACAACAACGCCCACGGCCGTCATAAAAAACGCCCTCCTTTTCTTGGTCTGTCTTCTGTTTTTTGGTGAGCTGTTGACGTCCCAGCTCGTCGAATCCTCCTCCGGATGCGCAGACTTGAAGTGGGCGAGAGCCCTGGTCGTCTGCCACGTGCCTTTCTTGAGGTCTCTCGTCACCACCTTCAGGCGCTCCCAGCACCGGATACACTCATGCGTCGTCGCCTTCCCACTGGTCAGTCAACGCGGTGGTCAGGATGATTTTCCTTCGGTCGACGCACGCAGTCCCACCACCACACCTTGGAAAAAAAAACCTGGTTGTTAATCGTCCACTTTTGGTGCCGGGCGTGTTTTCCACGTCACAACATCGACGTCGCAATCGGGTCGTTGTTGTGAACTTCCTCCTTCTGTTAACACCGCGTTTAAATTCCTCCTCATCATCAACATTATCCTCCACCTCCAGGTAGCGTGGCTCGACTTGGCTCATCAGACGGGGTCAGGGTCAGGCCGTCAGCCAAAGTGAATGAACGTGAAGTGAACATTGGACTTCGGACACGAAAAATGTTCGGTGAAGTGAAGTGAAGTGAGCCAAGTGAACTCCCAACGCTGCGTATAACCGACACTATCGCCCCAACAAAAAAAATGTCTCGGGCGATAATGTTGATTTCGCTTGATTATTATTATTATGAGACTGCCATGTTGTTGCTAACTAAAGCAGCAGCAATTTAACGCATTAGCCTATAATACGTGCATGTCTTCATTGAATGTGTGCCATCTTTTAGGCATCTTTCTTATCAACATAAAAACATTGATGAATCCAATCGTCGTAAAAAGATATACGAGGGAATCCATAAACATTTCGCCAACAACACGAGCAGCACGCGCCGCGATTTATTTTTGACCGAATGGTGTGTACTTTATGATACTCGCTCCCGGGATCGTGGTGAGTCTGACGCCAACTTTGTGCCATCCGTCTAAATCTATTGAATTCGTTCGCCCTGGATTTCTATAACTCGATATCTTAAAATAGTGCAACCACCTGTCTCCCTATGTTGTTGAAGAGTAAAGTGAGTTGGATCACACGGCACAAGTTTTCGCGACACTTACTTCAGCACTCACTGCTTCGTTTAGTAACTCGAGGCGCCTTCGTGACGCTGAAAAATAGTAGTAATCGCTTTTTTGCTCTTAGTGACTTGAGCTATTACCGTGATGGCTAGGGAATCGTTTCCCCGTGGCTCTGGTCAATCCAACGACAAACCCGTTTATGCGCGCGCCACCCTCTGCTGTTATATCGTGCTAAACACGAGGAGCAGTACAAAAAGCCATGCAGCTCGCAACAGTATTTCACAGCTCCACGAGAACAAGTCTCTTTTTTGCTTTCTCATCAAATATCATCGCTACGCGTTCTTCCGACAACATATCATCCATGAAGTGTGCGCGCCTCTCACGAAGCGTCGTTAAACTACGGAGCAAACCAAGCTCCTAACCCCGGTCTTTACCCCGATGGTGCTGCTGCCGCGAACGTCCCTTTGCAGAAGAAGCCATAGCTCGTCTCTCTGCGGATGAAATTTTTTTCGCTCGTCTAAGCATATTAGTGCCGCCTTGTTTGTAACGGACAGCAACAACACCCTAACTCCTCGCATCAAGAATCGAGGACTTTCGCCCTTCGGAATGGAGCAGGTCCCGGCGGCAAGAACGAACCCACACCTCCAGCGGCCTCTATCTATCATACCGAACATCTATAGTCTAGTGTAATTAATTGTATCACCAAAGCTATAGTGGCCCAACCTACGCTATGCCAGTGTCTTCTAACGTAAATTTTCCCCGAGAATGCTTTCCTATATGCGTGCGTGCGTGCGTGCGTGCGTGACCCCCACATCCATCTTCAGCCGATTTATTTAGATTCGTCCATCACACTTTTGATGACCACAACAATGTTTTTTAATATGCGCATTGTTCCTGTCGACGTCCGCATTGCACACCTCTAGAGTCCAAACCGGCCAAGAGCGAGCGAGCGAGTGTCTCACTCACATAATGCTCATCATCAAGGTCGTCATTATTTCGCCGTGTTAAGCTCGACTCTGTTTCTGAATCGAAGAATCCACGGGCCTCAGCTATATATTTTCTGGTCTGCTCCCAAATGTAGTGGACATGACAAGGATATCAAGACGTCCATTCATCTCAGCAGATCATGATGCTTACGCCTCGTATACACTCCGCGATCGCACGCCGTTGATGTTTCTTTTTTTGAAGCGCTACCACGAAAAGCGCGAACTGCTCGCCTACTATGTATACCTGATGCGGAAACTACCAGAGCGCCATTGGCTTCTACCCCTCTGCTTCTTTAAAATGCGGTAGAACAACGAAGTTGCCTCCTCCTCCTCCTCCTCCTCCTCCTCCGCAATAATTCTACTCTGCGCGACCGAATCCCCGACAAGTCTTTCTTTCTCTTTCTTTCCGCAGTAGAAAAAGGTCAGCGACCTCTGTTATGTTGCTATGTTCCGGTTCGTCGACGACTCCTCCACAACAATCCCCTAACGACGACTAAGCCTTGGACATCAAGTTGTTGTCGAGTCTGATGAAGCTCTCGCGAGAATGTTACGCCGATCCCCCCCCCCCCAATGTTTTAGTGTCATCTGACGCGACTTGTCGAGCTCGACAGTACTCTTTCTGTCATCAACATACTCCTCTCGAGAGCCTCCTCTGGTCTTGCTTGCTGAGACCACAAAAGGACCATGTGTTGATTCACTCGGTTGTTGTTGACTGATTTTCCGACTCGAGATTTCCAAGCCCCGGGGGAAAGGTGCATTGCTCGCAGATATCATACCGGCAACCTCAATATACCTAATCAACATTCAAGACCTTTCAGTTCCACCCGCGTTTCCCACTCTACCCGGCTGAGCATACAGGTTTAAACCTCTTAGGCTACACTCTCAACAACCTACGTACGTCGTTGGGTTTTGACGTCACGACTCAACGTCACCGAATGCCGCCGCACATGATCTACAAGAACGACAAGTACCACAGAGCCCGAGTGTCTGAGTCGCCCTCGGGCAGCCTCTCAGACACTCCTCTAACCTTCGCTTCTAAGTTATCGTACGTATATCCTCTTAGCTCCCTACGCGTAGTGTAGATTTCCTACTTGTATCCTAACACCGCAACTACTATGTGACGTCGCACGTATCAACGGGGTATACACACTAATTTTCGTGCGTGCACAAAAAAAAAAAAACTTGTGACGTGTCCGAGGATGACGAGGAGAAGAAGTCATTTAAGCTATCATCATCATTCACAGCTCGAATCCGCCATGACAACCCCGAGTCCCTGCGATGTCGTCAAGAGACTGGCGGTGTAGTGCTCAAGAGGAAAGGCTTCATGAAGCCTCTGTGCATGTGCTGACACTCCAAAACCGAAGGCGACGTCCCGGTCGTCGTCGATATGGTTCGCGCCATAAACACTGTCCGCCCACTCAACAAGCTGAAACGAGTGAGACACACTTCATGTACCGATGATGCGCAAGGCGGGCCTCGTCAACAAGCGCAACTTCCATGAGGTGGAATGGGGGGAATGCGATGGATTGGTCTCAACTGCTCGGGATATTTGCATAAAAAAAGAACCGGAGAGGCGCTGCACGCAGTTCGCCCCACCGAGAAGGCTGTCGGCGGCAACCTGATGATGATGCTGAGGCCTTCGATCAATATTGAAAAAAAAAGTGCTCCCTGTTGCGGCGCGGGCTACTTTAGTAGTAGTCAAGAGACTCGGTTCGACAGTACATGGAGAGAGAGAGGCAGCGCGCCCGTTGGACTTGATGCAAGCAACGGAGCCAACACTGCTGCTGCCTTCCCCAACGAAGCGACGCAAAACGAATCATAGTGATGACAAGTACGACGAGAATCTGCTAGATTTAGGTGACGACAACTCTCGAAGAAGAAGAAGGTCGCAACTGCTCCGCAAGCCCACGACGCACAAGTAGAAAAGGCAAAGAAGTTCCTCTCTATGCCCGGGACAGAATGATCACGTTTCGTCAAAGAAGAGAGACGGCATTCTTCGAGGCAAAAGAAGTGGACCTGCCTCAAATGTACGCTGATCCCAAGATCCTGGCAGATTACCCGACTGCGACGCTCATGTTCGAAAGTAAAGGCAGCGCGACTCAAACTGAGGCGCACGAGGAACGCGTGTTCCGATTTTTTTGGGGAAACTGACTGACTGACGAATAGCGCGCTCCGTTTTCAAGTCTCTCGCCTCGATAATTATAATTCTTGGTTCGTTTGTCGTCATCAAACACAACTACCCCATCTTCTGGAAGTACGTGCATGGCGACATTGATTACGACCGCCTGTGTGTGGGAAATCTACAAAAAGACGCCAAACACACTAGGCCGCGATCATGATTTTCCAGGCGAAGAAACTGACGTCGATGATGATGATGATGACGGCGAAGATGCGGAGGAAGAGAACGACGACGACTTCTGACGACGACGACTGAGAGGCATTAAAACAACAACACGGTATATTCATATGACCGCCATGTTCTTTTCACATGCACCTGGTGCCGCCGTGTCTCGGAACGTCGAAGACTCTAGGACATGCCGCAGCTTCTAAGACCACCACCACCCTCCCTACTACCCCCTCCCCTCGCTCTGCTCTCGCCTCACTCAACGCTCTGGCTTTGATCCTCCCCCCTTCCTTCTTTGCCAGCCCCGCCTTATCCTTAGAGTTCTTAACTCTGTAACCAACCCCTCCCCTCTTAGCAGTCGACCTTTAAATACCCCTCCCCTCCCCAAAACTGCCGCGTCCACAAATTGCGGCCTGCGGCAACGCAGTTGTACTATCAAAAAGTGAGTAAGACTTAGTGCAGAGGGCAGACAATCGTGAATGCGGACAGGCCGCGAACGCGAACTCGCCGCGAACGCGAACTCGACGCAAACGCGGACCCGAACTCGCCGCGAACGCGAACCCTGGGTTCGTTGCTTCCTTTACAACTTTCCTTCAGAAACCCGCGCACCCCCAAAAAAAACTACCGTCGGGGTCATGATTTTCGTGCCCGATTTGACCGTCCATGCCGTTCGGCTTTCTTCCCAGGACTTTGTCGTTGTTTTGAGCTTCTTGCGGGTCGAATGGCACATCGCTCGTACGCCGCTCGCTCGCGTTTTCTCCTTCGTCGCTTATTTGAGAATAACGGCTAGCCTTTGCCAACGACGGTTGTGTCGACGACAACTCGAGCCATGATACCGGTATGGTCTCTAGGGCATCACTATCAAGCAGCTCATACCAAGACTCGCACCCTTCACGGGTTTAGCTGTCCAGGCCGTGGACTACTCCTTTGCTTGATGGTGGAGCTTCGTTTGGCTTCACTAATTCCGAAGGTTTTATACCTCGCCGTATCCCCGGTTTCATAGGCGCCAGGCCGCACTAGTTACAGGCAGCTCATACCTCCAACGACGATGTTATAACCCTTCCTTCTCCTCCACCGACTTTTGATCTTTAATAAATCCCAGCAAGCGAAGGCGGATCCACCGTATCTTGCTCGCTGCTATGTCCGTGGTGGTTATCGCCAAAGGCTCTAGAGCTATCTGAACTAGGGTTAGCACCCCCTATTCTAGGGTTAGTCCCCTTAGCTTTGCCACTTTTGATTTTTAAAAAGGGATCGGTCAAGTTTGGTCAACAAGTTTGGTCAATTTATTTCAAGTTTGCTGCTCGATTTTGATGTGTATGTTTAAGGAAAAATTCACAACAAGTTTGGTCACTTTCAATGGAAGTTTGATCAGTTAAAAGTTTGGTCACTCCTCCGAAGTTGCATTAAGTTTGATCAATCAGCCCTTCAAGTTTGATTAATAACCTTCTTGTAAGTTTGGTCACCAAGTTTTTTGATCACTACTCATCAAACTTCCACAGTATTGACCAAACTTTGGGCTTTTAAAATCAAAAGCCTGTAGACGAGGAGCGCCGAAAGGTCGGTCGGCGGAGAGTGACCATCAAGCTTGTCGCCATGCGACGAGGAGGAGACCGCGATGTGACTGACAACCAACTCGTCGATAACCTTCCGTCTTCGCCCCCCGGCCATACCCCGTCCCACTGCGAACGTTCCGGCTGCCAACCGGCCCGCCCGGGAGGCGAATAGGTGCCAACCTACGCCGGGAGGGCGGATGCCCTCGCAAGGCTCAGGATTCATGAGGCACCGTCCTCCATCGCAACCATGCGGTCGGCGATCAGGGTAAGGGCACAGGCCCGTGATTCCGGACTGGCACCTGTCGGCCCGGCCTGGCCCCCATGCTCGGGAGAGGTCTGAAGTTAGTTAGTTAGTTTTATATCATGCTTAAGAAGGCTTTTCAAGGGGGCGCGTGAGCGGCGCTTTTGGTTTTGCGACGAAAATAATGCTTTTAAAACCGAGAGCTAGGTGCTGCAGCCACGCAGAATCTACTACCGTGGCGTTACGCGCGCGGCATTGGCATGGGCACCCCCCCATGACCGCCCGCCTGAGAAGGAGATTGGATCCTAAGACAGCGCGGCGACGATACGCGCAAGGAGAGCGGGCAGCGACGCGCGGCCTCGAGAGCAAATTTTTCCCACGGCTTGGCGTACTTAAGCTGGGCCCATTCTCGTACCTTCCATCGTTCGTAGAAGCCACCCAAACCGCGACTCACTTCGGTGGTGTTGCCGTGGTCGTGCGTCATTCTTCAGCAACAAGCGGACATCGGCGGACACCAGGCTTATTACGTGGTCTGCGTGAGACGGACGGATCACCCCATTCTGCATCCCAAAATCTTCTCTCCGAGAGGGAGCGCGTCTTTGATAATAATCGACTCGGGGTCGAGTTAAAACGCGAAACTCGACGACGACCTCGAGAAGAAACTGCGAGAGGCAACGCTCCTGGAGGGAGCACCCGAAGATTGTAGTCCCACACTTGCGCGGGACCGTACGGGACCACGTTCAGGAGTTCCTCGCCGTCGCGTACCCGATCCGGAGTTCAATAGCTGTCCAGCTTGATCAGGGGAAAACGGCAACGCGAGCACGTGCCGTTACGCCAGCATAAGCAACTCGCAAGTGAACACCTCCTTATGATAACATCCTCCTCCTCCTCGCGCATCTCGACAACCCCGCCCCGCCGCAAGATCTCCCCGAGAACTGCTGCTGCACCGTCGAGAACTGTACGAGAATTTAAGACGGCAAATACAAGCTGCGGCGCGAAGGGATGTCAAGACGTCGACAGCCTCGCTCCGGAAGAGATCGCTGACACCACCCCTGTAATTTATTCTAACCCAGTCATCGTCAGTACGAAAGTCTAAAATATGACAAGTTTGATGTGATTGTTCGAAATTTGATCACACCAAATTGAATGCCTCCAAGTTTGACCATACACACGCATCAACATGCGAATACTCGCAGAACAACATCCACAAACAAGGCCTGCGTAAGACAACGCTGATACCACGCTGTTTCGTCGTCGCCCAAGATTATTTATTCGGATGCGCCTTATTAGTTAGTTCGATGTTTATGACAGGCTGCAGCGAACGATCCCGGTTCGCCATCTCGTGCCTTTAATAGCGGATGACATTGTTGCAGATGTCTATCAAAAACGCATATGCCGAGAAAGAAGAGCCGCCCGACTTGCCCTCCATAAAAGGCCCTTGATGAGGACCGACACGGCCTCGCAGAAATACTTCGCGCGACAGCTGGATCTTTTTTGTCGGCACGAAGGTTCCGAGAGCAGGCGTGCCTTTTACAACACGCGTGACGGTATTGTCTACTTGCACATCACAACGAGCAGCACGCACACAAAAGCCGCATCTTGCATATATCCACTTCAACGACGACAGCGCTGTCGCGCTGTAGACCATGTTGTCGTACGCGCCGTCTAAAAACTTGCCGCCCGTGTCGAACATCAGATGCTGCTGCAAGTCGACCTCGAGAACACACATGCTGAACTTGGCATTGTTCGGCTAGGTTGAGTAAAGTGGACTACCCTCGTGTTTGTTTTCACGCTCTGAGCTGCGACAGCGTACGCGGCGATCTCTCGTAGTCGTTTACCACCTTCGTCTCAGAACACGCGACCTCTCGTTTTCTTTCTCGGCGTCGTGGTCAACCGACGTCGGCGTGTTACCACCACGCTCCCGCTCGAGCTGAGCGACGAAACCCGCATCGATACCGTCCTCCTCGTCGTTCGTTTCCAAGTCGAAGGACGCTCCGGAGTCACCACTGCGCGACGACACGAACAGAACCGCTCAAACCTCGATCACGGCGGCGGGCCTTGTTTTTTTGCCACGACCAACCGTACGTTTGCTCTCTAAGAGTACAAGTTTAGTAGTCAACCAAGATACGGATTGACTGTAATCTTAAGTGACAACCACCACACTTGTTGTTGAGGGTGTACGGCGACCAAACATATATGGTGGTTGGAAACTTTTGACTTTTCCCTTAAAAAAAGGGTGTGTGAGACACAGATTCGAGGACAGACTACCACTGTTCTCACGCTCTGCTGAAGGGTAACACAGTTGTGATTACTGTTCTCTCCCATCCCTCGGCACACCGGGCTCAGACATTTTCCTAAGTTTCCCCTCTCTCGGCGTCGTCCAACAGAGCTCGCAATCTCGCGGAAAAGGCTGCGAAGATCCGCAATACCCCGACTTTGCGGGCGCACGCCTTTTTGTTTTTGCCACCACCGAAGCCCACATTCGCTTTGACCAGCAGCAACTTCGCGCGAGAAGATTAAAAAACATCGTTTGTTTTGTGTGACTCTTCCCGGTCGTGCTCTGCACTTCACAAATCCCCGGAAGCTCAAAACATTGCACCCAGAGCCGGCACTATTATCGCATGCTTCGCCTTGGCCGTCTTGACGGCGCGATGCGCGTCATGAAGGAGAATGGCGGGGTGCCATCTTTTGTGAAAGAGCAATGAGTTTCCCCGTGGGGATCTCATCTCTGATTTCGTTTTGTTTCTAGTGCACACAGCACACACTGAGAACGCTTACAAACCCAAATTGCCGCGCATTACGAGCACGTTGGCCGTTTCTTTCGGGGGGGTTGTGACTTCGCACGTTGGCCGTTTCTTTCGGGGGGGTTGTGACTTCGCACGTTGGCCGTTTCTTTTTCGGGGGGGTTGTGACTTCGCACGTTGGCCGTTTCTTTTTCGGGGGGGGTTGTGACTTCGCACGTCGGCCGTTTCTTTCGGGGGGGTTGTGACTTCGCACGTTGGCCGTTTCTTTTTCGGGGGGGTTGTGACTTCGCACGTTGGCCGTTTCTTTCGGGGGGGTTGTGACTTCGCACGTTGGCCGTTTCTTTTTCGGGGGTTGTGACTTCGCACGTTGGCCGTTTCTTTCGGGGGGGTTGTGACTTCGCACGTTGGCCGTTTCTTTTTCGGGGGGTTGTGACTTCGCACGTCGGCCGTTTCTTTCGGGGGGGTTGTGACTTCGCACGTTGGCCGTTTCTTTTTCGGGGGGGTTGTGACTTCGCACGTTGGCCGTTTCTTTCGGGGGGGTTGTGACTTCGAGGGATCTGAATGCGTACCATCTCTGCCCAGCATCTCATCTCTGCTCGAATCCGATCACCTGACGACCTATGGACACCGCTCTAAGTGTATCTATCGTTTGCCATTACCGTTGTACCCTGGTGCTAGAGCGCGCGCGCACCGTCCCACTGGCACTCAGCTCTCTCGCAGATGGTGTCACGCTTCAGTGAGTGAGTGAGTGTACGCAGAGTGTTGGTCCAGGTCTGAACTCACAAAGCACACCACCTGAATGAATCTCTGCACCTCTACCTTATTGGGCCTTCAGTGCATAACCATCGTTTAGAGAATTGCCCCTCGAGATTCGTTGCGTTAACGCCCATCAGCCGGCTACGCAACCCGACACTCCAACCATTGCCCTCGCCCTTGGTTACTTACTTACTTCAAGAGCCATCCATCCATCCATTCGGATTGCGCGCGATTTTATTTTCGTCGGGGTACGATTTTTGTTTGCCCATCCCTCGTTTTTTTCTCTACGTCCCACGGCGTCACGCGGGCCCTTGTTCAATTACGCTCGAACACTCTCCTGGTCTCTCTGGATGTCCACACAGCAAAGCTCGGGTGGTGGTGACAAACCTTAGAAGAAAAAGAGCGCCGAGGTCTGGATGGCACAACGCGGTGGTCCTGCTTTTAATAGCATCCCCCCCCGTAACCGAGCCAGCGCCGGTTAGTATAGTGTCTCGGAGGAAGGTGAGGGTGGCAGTCGATTTCAATTTCCGGACGAACATCAGGATCGGCGCGCAGACGTGTTGGCCAGCTACGAGTTGGGCGTCGATTTATGCTGACGTGCGGCGAAAGGTAGACATCTGGACGATGAGCTGGCAAGAAGCGTCGCTGCCGCACAAATTTTCAGACTTGCCTCTCGAGCACGTCGTCTCCACCTTCTCTCAAGGCAAGCGAGCCGGCGTTTGAAATCCGTTGCCTCGAGGTGTTTGTTTTTTTTTCCGGGCATCGAAAAAAAGCAAACAGCATCCCAGCCGGGTTTGATCGCTACCACCCGCGCGATGAAGATCATCGACATCGCGGTACGCTCCTTTTTCCGCTGTAGATCGTGGAGGTACTCGTGGTCCCTGGTTCAAATCTACCCCTGGCTGTACCCTCCGCCAGACGTTCGAACCTCAGTGTTGTGAGGGAACGCCGTGGCGACGTCCTTTCTCAAAAAACGCCTGTGGCAGTTAAAAGCGTATGATAGGCTAATCCGGAGAAGCCGCACATCCTTTTTCTGCTATGGATGGTGGAGGATATGAGATACGTCTCGGGACCGGCACTAGGCCCGAGTACGCAGAACAGCACCGTCGTACTCGGGCTGCTGGAGAAGTCCAGCTCTCTTCGGTTCGGGGCGTGCGGGCGCTTTCTGACACACTAGACTCTCGGCATGAGCGGCCACCAAAAGTGTTCTAGTTTCTACCGCACTGCGGCGGCGGCGACCGATAGATGGTGTCGCGGTAAAGTCGGATGATGACGATGCGGTCGCGGGGCGACAATCATAGGGTGCAAATCAACTGCAACACGGTTTATAAATAAAGGACTTCCTTCATTTTCTCGAAGCGGGTGTTAGCTCCATATCGACGAAGAGAGTGGCATTCGATATCGGATGTTTTCGCAGGTACAGCATCGTCCTCCTGGGCTATCTATCTATCTATCTATCTATCTCGTCGAGCGCCAGATATATATCGGGAATCTTATCGATGTACTGGCACGCGGCAGCATCCCTGAAGATAAGATACTCGGGTGTGCCTGCAATCTGAGCTTCTGACGTTGTCTCACATTGGCATTGCATCTTCCTTCAGGTCTTCGTCTTCCGGCGGCAACTCGGTCGTGATAAACGACGATATCCGGCCAAGGGTACTCCTTTGTCACTCATCGATGGAGCTCTTGGAACTCCAAACAGGCGTGGTGGTTCAGTTCAAAGGTTCACCAAATTTCGTCAGTTTCGATGACTTGATCTTGCGAGGCAGGGATACCCTGTGACTTTCCCGAGCCGAATTCGGATCGAAGTCGGCGAGTCGCCAAGTTTCCCGGAAGAGTGCGTCGACTTCTGGAAATACCGACGATGATCACCCACCCCTCGATGTAAGCGCGAAAGTGTTTCAGAGAAAGGATAACTGGTCCAGCCGACGGGGCGGCTCGCATCTCCTTCGGCACACGCCTTTCCGGTGTCGTCCCTTGAATTGAACGATTCAGATAGGCGCCAAGACAGGCATCTGAAATGGTAAATCATAGTCGGGGTGGTGTCTACTCCTCGAGAATCAACCAAAGCATCATCATATCGTGTCCCAAGCCATTCGAGCGTCCGAGTAATACTTCACGTTTGCTCGTGCCAATAAAGGAACGGATCTGGTCTTCGGAGAAGTGTTCGGTCCCTGGAATCGGCGCTTTCTGCAGCGCGCTGGGGATCCGGCTTCAAGCCTTCAGGAGTCGAAACGTGTCGCACTTCAATCAGAACTTGCAAGGAGCTCATCCGATCCCATCATAATATCGTCGACACACGCGACTACGTCCTGGTACATCCGAGAGGTCGCTGGTAAATCTGTTCGAAGAAGGGAGCTCCAGCACACACAGGAAACTGTTGGCTGACCAACAATGACGCGTGGTCTTCCGGCTGCGTCTTCGCTGCTCGCGGGCACGCCGCTCGCTGCCCGCGAACGCCGCCGTTCTGCAACGACGCGCGGACCGTTAAGGTTGTTTGCGCTCAAGGCCGCCGCCGCCGCCGAGGCGGTCCTCGCACGCTCTTGGGATAATGGTTTACGTACCCAGGGATAATAAATAAATAAAATTTGGGTAAAAACCCCTATGGCACGCACTATCAGAAGTGTGAACGTTGGGATCAAGTGTTGCTACGTGGCTGCAACCCTGCCCTGACTCGTCGCTTGAAACCGCTCTAGAAAGAGGGACGCGCACAGTGGTGGCGGTGCGGGTGCTTGAAGGTCTCGGTGTGGTGTGGGGTGGCAGCCGAGCCTGGAATGGCAGCGCGCTTAGTTGCGGCCGCGATGATGTCGAGCAGGCTTCTTCGCGCTCAACGGCGCCTCTCCGCCGTGCGCTTTGGCACCGCGACCACGGCCGCGCTTGCGGAAGGGTAGAGGATAATCGTGTTTTTCCGCCGGGACTTGAGCGTGCTTGAGGCGGATTGCGAGAGCGAGAGCGTGCTTGCACTTGTAATAATAGTGCCTGAATTTGGGGCAGCAGCACGCGTAGAACGTGTATGCGATTGATGTTTCCCGGGTCCAGCCTTTTTGAGGACGTGGGCCGCCCCGACGATGCTCAGAGCCTCGTGTCCAGGGACTTCCCGTCCAGGGTGGTGCGACACAAGCCGCCGTTTTCTGCGACGACGACAACAAAGTCACGGAGAAATCGAAGGGTCTGCTCGCTCTTGGTCGCCTCGACAGAAACAAATGCCCCCCTTGACTGCTTCGTGCCCGGCGGACACGAGAGTAAGACGAAGGAGTCGGACTTGACTTTCTTGAGGAAGTCGCCATCACGAGCTTGCCGGCGTGTGAATGTACTCCTGCGCCTCCTTCTTCCAATCCCTGCCGTTGTTCTATCTGCGGGTGCTGAGCAAATAGCCATCGTTTTGGCTCCTCCGAGTCTCGAGGTACCGGACGATGCTTCTCCAGAGGCTGGAAATATACCGAAAACCTCGCGGGCAGTGCCATCCTCCTTGATGAGGTTGTTGCAGGATTCGTTGTTGCCGTTGTTGTCGCGCGGCGTACCGGGAGCACCCGTTCGAGCCCGGATCCAGCCGGGCTTTTTCTCATACTTCGCCAGACCGTACTCTACGAGCACCAGACTTGGATAAAGGCACTTCTCGGTCCACTCGTCCGTGAAGCGACGCAGGACTACCTTGTCGAGACAGACCGCCGCCGATTGTGCCGACGACGCTAATTTGCTCAAGTTGGGCCTTCATGTCGCTGAACCAGCAGAGTTCATGAAGGACATGGCACCCCAATTCGCACCTATGCCCCGGCTTTGTCTAGTCGAAGATTCCCCGTTTTTTGTTGTTGGCCCTGGTCATGTGTACAAAGCAATTGAGCAAGTCGACGGCGCCAAGGCCGAAGTGGTCGACGACGCCATTCTGGATCTTGTCAGCGTTGTCGGCCATTACAAAGTCGGGAGCAGTGGGTGCTGGGGAAGTTATGAGGCCTGCGGCCATACTCACCGAAACACCCGCCTCCCAGGTAACACCCAGCACGATGCCGTAAACGTGCATGTTCTCGGTGAAGGCGAGGGTGAAGGTCAGTATGTGGTAGGTCTGGTCGATGTCGACAGTCCCGGTGTTGATGATAGGGTAACCCTCGGCATTGATTCGACGAGTGCCGTCGGTGCACACGAGGTTGCCGATAGAGAGGTAATGGCGGCACCCGACATTCAAGAGGAGGTTCTTGGTGCTGACAACGACGACGATGCGGGTATCCGAGTCGCCGATCTCCAGGGTGCGATGCAAAAGAGGAATTGGGTCATGGTCGCCGATCATGTCGAGCATGCTCACGAGGGCGCCGAGGTCACGACCGTCAACCATCGTGTCCGTGTACGCGACCATGTCGCCCACTGACAGGCTACCGAAGTGTAGCTTGATGCGCATACGGCGGACGAAGCGCGCGCATCAGCTGCCTCCGATTCTTGTTGCCCTCGTGCAACTTGAACCGGTCCTTGTGAATAAGGCCGGTGTCCACGAGCCACTGGAGGATGGGCACGGCGCGGGGTTTGGGGTCGGCGGCGAAGCGCGGGCCAGGATAGGGCCCTTGAGCAGTCGCGGGAGACCTCGACGACATTGCCGGGTGTCGCTGAGGTCGCTGGCGTGGTTCTGGTGCTCGCCGCTCAAGTGGAGCTCAACCTGACCGGCAGCGATGTGGTAAACGAGCTTCGCCTTGGCCCGGCAGCACGGCTTGTTCTTGCGGAACTCGCTGGCCAGGTATAGCGTCACCTTGCTATGATCTGTACTGGGAGCGGTGGTCCGCGCGACTCCCCACCTCGAATGGTTCAGAGAACGCACCTTGAATTCGTTCTTGATGGGCGCGGATCGCTCGCCTGTCTCGTACTTGCCGGTGTGGTTCTTGGTAGCGCTGAGCTTGTAATCACCAGCGGCGGCGACTACTGCGAGCTCATACTTACCGCTTGATACTGTGCATCGCGGCGTGCGGAGCGTGCCGTCCTTGTTGAGGGTGGCTTTGGTGGAGGCTTCGGACAGGGGCTCGATCTCGTCGTCCTCGTCGTCCTCGTCGTCCTCGACCTCCTCGACCTCCTCGTTGTCGTCCACGACCTCCCAACCTGCTTCCATGGTCTCGTGCCCATGGCCATAAGCTCGTCCTCCTCCTCCTCCTCCTCCTCCTCGCCAGAGCCGAGCCGCCGCGCAGAATGCGCCATCTCGACCACGCTCTCGTCACTTGCATCGAGTGCCTCCCCGCGGCGGCTGCGCTGCTGCGGCCGGGGGTTTGGAGTCGTTTTGCTTGGATGGTTCGCGCGCGCGCTTTGCTCCTTTCGGTGCACCTCGACTCCGATGATGATGATACGTCCCCAGCCGCTTCGCAATACCTGCAAGGCCCTCATCTCCTTGCTGAAATAAATAAATCCCAGCCGAACGCATCGCACGCCTCGCGCGCCATGATTCTCGAGCACACAGGACAATCCGTCGCACTCGTTCCCAGTGTGCATCTTCGCATCTTATCTTCAAAGCAGCGACAAATATCTCGTTGAGTGGTCGCAGCTCCGCCAGGAGCAACAACGTTGGCGTCGAGGCCACGGCGTTTTATCTGGCATAATTTCGCAACCGGGGGCAACTCGCCGAAGCCCTCGCGTCGCTCCAGACCCTCTATCATATCTGCTCTTTGTCCAGGTCCAACTTCCCCCTGCAGGAGGAATCGATTCAACGCTGGAGTGAATGAGCGTTTCTGCTCTCTTCACTGCTGATGCTTGCCCCCCTCCTCCAGAAAGGAAGACCCGTATCTCTGTACTCGAGAAGACAAAGATGGACCCTCTCCAGTGGTATGGCATTTGCCGCGTGCGGACCATTCCAATTCCCACGTGTCGCTACTGACGCAGACTCCTCCTCACCTCCCCCCCGGAGAAGCTTTCGCACTGGTAGCGAGGCCAGATAAACAACGGACCTTGCGGCACGCAAGGGCTGAGTACTCCAAAGGTCTCACGGAGAACCGGACGAGCTTGTGAACGAGACTGTTGTCAAATCGCGGAGACTCTCCGCATGGCGACAGGCGTCAACCTCCAATTTCTGCGGCCCCTCTTCTCGGCCCCGCAATTCTGGGCCTGGCTCCCATGCTCGGGAGAGGTCTCAAGTTAGTTGCCTAGAAAATCTCAAGTTTTTGAAGGGGAAAATCCATGGTCTTGTCTTGAAGCCCTGAAGAGCCTGGGGTCGAGCTGTCCGAAGTTGGTCACCTCGTAGGGGGGGTCTTCCGGTTTTTGAAGGATAATCTCCACGGACTCCCCCGACACCGGAACTTCTGTGGATGGAGCTCTGCCATGCTTTGCTTCCGGGTGGACATCCTGGACGCCCAAACAACAACTTAGTTTAGTTGATTGTTTGAGTGCTCTCACGGGCTCTAGGAGGGAGCGTTCGGAGAATGAACGAGGGAAAACGGCATCAGAGGCGAGCCTGGAGCCGGCAGCGTCCTTGTCCGCCCTTTGAGTGTGACGTCTACATCGTCGGCATTCTTCTTCTTCTTCTTCTTGGATGGTGGCGGCGTGCGGGCGTTCTCGTGCAAACTTTGCGCGAAGGCTCTCGGAGACCCAGGCGAGTTGGACCTTGATGCCGTACTGTGTTTTGAGGTGACGAATGATGAAGATCTTTCCGGCGTGCGTTCTGGGTGGTGTACGGTCCGAGGTTGTGGGTGGTCTCGAGCACCTGCTTGATCTTCTTGGCTGATTAGCCAGCCCTTGACGTTGCTGACAGCCTGCTCGAGTTACGACGATGTATTGAGCTTCCTCTCGGCGTATGCCTGACCGAGTTTCCCACGGACCGGGTCGCTCTTGGGATCATGGTTTACGTACCCATGGATCATAAATAAATTTTGGGTAAAAACCCCTATGGCACTATAAGAAGTCAAATGTTGGGATCAAGTGTTTAACGGTGCTACGCGGCTGCAACCTTGCCCCGACTCGTCGCTTGAAAACCGCTCTAGAAAGAAAGAGGGGCGCGCAAAGAGGTGGCGGTGCGGGTGCTTGAAGGTTTTGGTGTGGTGTGTGGGCACGCGCACAGAGGTGGTGTGGGGTGGCAGCCGAGCCTGGAATGGTATCGCGCTTAGTTGCGGCCGCGATGTCCCGCGATGTCGAGCAGACTTCTTCGCGCTCGGCGTAGTGGTCGGACCGGAAGTCGTGGAAGAACGGGAGCCAAACGCCCGCGGAGGGAGGGAAACGAGGCCCGAGTGCACTTTGCGACGACAAGATACCGGGGGTGAAAAACAAACCTAAGGCGGAAGGCCGGGCCGCGCGACATACCACAGCATCGAGGTCACCTCGGGGCTCGCGCTCTCGAGGAGGCGGTGGGTCGTCCGGCCAGCCGCGTAACGCACGAAGTGGGTCTTGCGCACCCCCCCACCCAAACAAAAACCGTGACCCCGCAGAGAGCGATAAGGGGAGGAAGCCGTCTCCGCGGGTATCTCATCGACAGCGCCGATCCGGCTCTGGCCGTGCACGAGTTTCAGGAGGGGCAGCACGCGGGTCCCGAGATATCGCTCCTCCATCTCGAATTGTTCCGGAAACAAAAGTCGTTGGCGACCTCGAGTCGTCGCGGGCCGTCCCGTATCTCTTGCAGAGAGCAGCACCTCGTCCGGGCTCGTCGCGCGCCGCACCGCCGGCACCCATTCATTCCGACGGGGGGTATTCGTTCGTTCGTTCGTTTTCACACACTTTTTCCGAAAGCGAAAGACTATGACGACGACGCCTCGCGCAGCAGGATCCTCGCCGCGGCGGTGAGCTCGACGAACTCGGCGCTCGCCGCCGCCCGCTTTCGCCCGTCGCGCTCGGCGCTCGCCGCCGCCCGCTTTCGCCCGTCGCGGACGTGTCGGGATGGGGCCGCGCAGCGCGCACCGCCGGTAAGCCGCGCGGATCTCCTCGCGCGATGCCCCCGGCTTGCACCGCGCGTGCCCGCTATACCGTCGTGGACATCAGCCGCCGCCGCCGCCAGCACCGCCACATCCGTCCAAACCGAGGTGGTCCGTTTATTATTGTTAGGGAGTAATATATGTTGGCGGCGGCGCCAGCCGAAAGCGTCGCACGCCTCGCGCGCCATGATTCTCGAGCACGCAGGACGTTCCAGTCAGCACTCTTAAATTCCCGGTCTGCATCTTCAAAGCAGCGGCAAACACCTCGTTATAGAGTGTGGTCGCAGCGGTCCCGCCGTGCTGAGCGCTGATTCTTTTAGTTGTTTTTTTTGTGCCGCGTGCGCCATCGGGCCACGCGTGATTACTCACCACGCCGCGCGTGCCTGCCCCAGGAGTGACGTCACGACTTGAAGACTTCTTATAGGGGTACCCAACATTTATGATCCCTGGGTACGTAAACCATGATCCCCCAAGTGAATTTTCCCGTTTCCCACCCACTTCGCGTCTTCGCCGTAGAGCTTGTTGTTGTTGTTGTTGCAATCGTCCATGATCTTCTTCTTCTTCTTCTTCTTCTCAAGGCCCCGATTTGATTTCCCCCGGCGCAGCGCAGCCAGGACGGCCGCCCCCTCCGAGTTCGTCTTCTTGATCCACAGGCACTCCTCGAGCGGCAACTCCGGCGGTCTTGGCGCGTGCGCCTTGATCATCTCCTCGCCCCCGGCATCCTTCAGCTTCTTGACCCGCTTTGCGACCGCTGTGTAGCTGACGTCCAACCACGGCCTTTCTAAACGCAGTTTTTTTTCATTCCTCCGCTATCTGTAACTCGGATGGCGGCATCGCGGACGAGCTGAGACTTGTCGACGATGGGTATATGTTCTGTCTCTGGCGCCTCAACCTCCATGGCACCCATTGGAGATTTTTTCCTGCAATATCTTCTTGAGAATAACAGGTAGAAACCGGTAACGATTATGAGGGAAAAGTCTCGGAGAGAAAACCCTCAAGGAAGGAAGGAAGGAGTGTGGTCCAGTTGACCAGAAGGCAAATTTGGCGCTCCTTTCTCCTCCCGACTACGCGCGGCAGGCATCCCGTTACTTTCGATCGGTCTCGAGACGCTCCGCCAACTCCGTCTCGGCATCGAGAGCCTCGGACCTTCTTCCGCGATCCTTCTTGCGCCACCTATCTTGTCCTTCTGCGCTCCCTGCTTCCGAAGCAATGGCGAGGATGGGCAGGGCGGAGTCGCCCGCGTCTATGCAGGTCTCCTTCTCTGCGCGAACGCCGGCAAGGCCAACCTTTGACCACCAAAATTAAACGTTTTTTATCTACGGACGAAAGAACATATCTTTTTTCAATATTATATCGTTTTGTTCGTATTTGAATTCAAACTGGCTGGTAAACCCGTTCTTAACGCCGACGTATGATGAGCTTCTTACCGTGGCAGCCTGGAGCATCAAGATAATCGAACGGTTCTACCCAGACTCCACTGATTTCGAGGTGGCCTTCGCCGAGCTCAAGCAGATCGTTCTCCGCAGGGGCCACTGGGGCGCGCTCATCGAACGCGAACAGTCCCTCATCAAACCGCCGACGTGCGACGATTCAAGAAGAAAAGGTCCACCGAGCGCGAGATCTTCAATCGGGCGCGGATGACGTCATGTCCGTCGCCGGCGACTGGCGACTCTGACACCGGCATCAAGCAACTCCCAAAGATTGATCTGATCACCCCCGTCGCCATCCGCATCGACGAGATGGCTGTCCAGTCTGCCGACGTCGAGCGAGTCGAGTCTGCAAGACCCACGAGCTCATCCACATCAAGACGCACGACCGCCTCTACACCCTCACCGTCCATCGCCTTCTCTTTACCACCTACGTCAACCTCCGCCCACGAGCTCGGCGACTTTTTTCCTCGCGCAGCAGCAGACGCTGAGGAGCAACAGCCACGACGAAGACGAGCCCCCTCTCGACCAGCCGGGCGCACCGACTTTTAAAAACCCAGCCGCAGTCAGTCGCCGATGGTGTCTCCCTCCTTCGTCGGCGCAGTGCTCGACGACGAGAGCATTTATTTATTTCCGAGTTTTTTAAATAAGCTTGTCTATAGTAGTAATAGGCGTTTTTTTTCAAAAAAGCGGCATCCACGTAATATAAAACGAAAAAAATAGGATATTATATTTTTGCCAGTATAATATAGCGCCGATCAATACAACGTACTTGGCCGCCGCGACGGCGTCCGTCCCTACACTGCGTCTTCTGAACCACCCCTGGGCAACGTCCGCTCTTTGACCGCTGCTCGAATAATCGTCGAGACGCGTGCAAGGATAGCTTGCACCAGACCGGCTTCACACGCGTTGTGGGCGCGAAGTCTCGCCTACAAGAGGGAGAGCAAGCATAAAAGGCCGTCAAGTCCCGTGATGTAACAAAACTCAGTCACTCCAGAGAGTGATTGACCTAGAGGGAGCCCGCGAGGAACACGGTGTTAGACATTCGAGTCGTTCGTGGTAGCAAGAAACTAAGAAAATAAGGGTTAGGGTCACTATTCTAGGGTTAGGCGCACTGAAAGTCCGTCATCATGCGCCCCAGGGCGTCGAGCGGCTCTACCGAACTTGGTGCAAGCTTGGCAACGCCGCAACAGACGCACTCTCCATCAACCAGATTTGTGCGTCTCTCACGACTGGCGGCTTTCGAGCGCTTCCCCCAGGGAATCCGCCGCAAAAGCAGGAGCGTCGGTAGGCTTATCTCCGACGTCCATAAAAATTCCATCGGCTGACCCGCCGCCATCGCCGCACCAGGCGCAGAAGATCGAACGGCGCTTTGGACTTTCAAACCACCATTTGAAAGCTGGCTGGCCGACAAATTTTTTAATGCGTTTTGATTATTAAAGGTCGAGTACTGCTTGAAGGTTTTTAACGAGGGTTTCTCGTTTTGTGTTCGAAAATGGTGGCTAGGGTTTAAGCTTTTCTTATCCGACGCTCCTAAACGAGCCTAAAACCAGCGCTCAAGTTACTAGCTCGTTCTAGAGCCTTATATACAAAATCAGCGCCCTGCAAACGGCTTGCGCCAAAATCCTTCCACTCCTCTCCTTTCCGCTCGACGCTCCGACGCCCGCCAATCTGAGCTTCGCCCTTTCCGCCCTTAACCTTTGAGTTTACTCCCAGATTTTCCGATTCCCGGGCGGCACGTAAATCATGATACCAAGAGCGGCCTAGTTCAAACTCGGGTAGGATGAGTAATCTTCGTGGTTGCACGCTCCGAGCTCGGACGATCGCCCACAGTCGTCGTCGTCGTCGTCGTAAAAGGGCACGCGACTTTTACTTTTACTGCGCCCCGATTCGCCGACAGCCGTGGCCATGGAATTGAAGTTGCAAAAACCAGTCACTCCAGAGAGTGATTGGCCTAGAGGGGTTGTGGACACGGTGTTCGTAATTCGAACTGCTCCAGTAAAAACAGTGGACAAGAAGGGTCTAGGGTCACTAACGAAGAGTTTGGGAGTAAACTCGAAGTGTAAACTACCTAAGGGGTAGGTGCACCGAAGGGAACAAACCCCGGCAGAATTTTAGGCATCGATATAGATACTTTCCTCGTCGTCCGTTTCCAAGTCGAGCGACAAGTACTGTCCGGGGTAACCTCTCCTCTGAAAGCAAGGTCAGTGAGCCTGTCATCTGTCTCTTCAAGTATAAGGTCCGGATTCCCCAAGTTACGTTGTCATCTCAAAAACACGGCTCCTTTCGGCACTTTTCCAGAGAGTTCACCCTGGTCGTATGTGACTCTCTTGTGCTCTCCAACACCTTCAAGACCGCGAAGGTGCAGCGAGCCCGGCGAGCTCGGCGCGACCAAAGCCAAAGGAGGCCGAGCAGAGGAATCTGACCCTCGGGCCGTACGACAACTCGAGAAATTAAGGCCACCCTCAACCAGGAGCAAACGGAGTTCAAGCTTGCCGAGGGCCAAGGAGGAAGAGATCGAGCGGGTGCGGGAGCGAAGCTTGTGACTCGCCTTTCGGGTTGCGCCTTCGGAGATCCCCCCCAATCCGAACGTTTCGTTCGCGACCTGCGCTCCGAGATCCTTCACGAGACCGCTCTGGGTGACGTTTTCGACGACGGACGCGTCGCAACGATATCGGTGCCACTCAAGTTGGCGTCAAACTCGAGAACTGGACGCGCGCGGCGCCCGACCAGAGCGCGGCTGGCGAGGCCAAGGCGATCATCAGTTCGGCGCTCCAGCTCGAGCGGTACGGAGACGGTTCTAGGGAGCGCCAGCCTTCCTCCGTCAGAGTCTGCCGGGAAATATAGTCCACGACTCGTCGCGATAACAAGGCCTTCGACGCCGAGATCTCACCCAGTTCCCCTCTTGATAGATAGATATTTAGATCCGGGCTGGGTCGACGAAGCTGTCCGACGTCGCGGCTCTACTCGCTCGACGCGCTCCGGGCCGTTCGAAGGGGGGGGTAGTCCAGGCGCTACGTTGGCGACGGGCGGCGGTCAGCCCTTCGCAGTATTACAACACCGCCCCTTCTTCTCTCGTGCCAACGGGATCATCAGACCTTTGACCGCCACAAGTTTTGCGGCCACCAGCGACTCGTAGCCACGAGGCGCAGGCTGCCGGGAGGCGGCGGTGGAGCACCATCGCCGTCAATGCGCTGGAGGAGGAGGCCACGAAAGTGGACCCCGTCGTCGAGCGACTTCCTTCTTCTTCGCGTCTCGACAAATCAAGACCAAGTACTCCCAAATAAAGTGCCCTACCATTGCGCCGGAGCCTATGGCAGGCTCCCCCGATATAAATGTTATAGACTAGAGGGAATAGTCTTTGCCCGCGCGCGCGGCGACAGCTCGCTTGAGCCTATCTTCGATCCGTTCGACGCAGGGAGTGCAACACCGCACGTAACTTTGTATCGTGTCGCTCGCCAAGGCGGGGGGATCGGCTTTTCGTCGGGGGGCGACACGGAGCGGAACGCGGGCGGAGCTGCAGCTGTCGCAGACACACGCGCCGCACCTTCGGCCTGAAAAAAAAAATTTTTTTAAAAATTCCAAAACACTCACAGTGATGGCGCCGACGTATGAAAGTAAATTTCGCGTGACATACCATGCACCCGAGGACCGAGCTATCGGGGATCCACGCCTCCTTCCTCTTCTCCAGGAACGCACTCCAAGGCGTCTCGAGCGGATCCATCACTCGAGACTAAAACTTACCCTCTTGTGCATTCATTTAACGGAAATATTACTCCTCCTAAGTAACTAGCTTCGGACCTCTCCATGGGAGCCAGGCTGGGCCGGTAGTAGCCGGTCCAGGATCACAGAGCAAAAAAATCACACAGTTATTATTGGGGTAGAGGCGAGGGATGAAAGTGCATGGATGATGGCGGACCGCCACTGCGGACCGCGGTCTTGTGCGAGGTCGTGCCACGAGTTGAAGGGGATGTCGCATTTCCGGAGTGCCTTGGCGAGCGTCCTCCCGTACGTCATCTGCGGAGCCCCCGGTGGGCGCTTGGAGCGGACCCAAGACGAGAGCATCTTGCGAGGGAGTCGGGAGAAGGGCATGCGGGCGACGTGACCGGCCCAGCGGAGCTGGCGGCGCGTGACGTAGACGTCGATGGACTCGAGGCCGAGGCGCCGCAGCAGGATCTCCGTTGAGATGTGGTGGAGCCAGGTGTGCTTCCGGGTCACACGACACATGACGCGGGCGCACTGCGCGTGGAAACACCGCAGCCGGCGGAACAGGACCTCGGTGAGGCACCACGATTCCGCACCGTGAAGGAGGATGGCCAGGACGAGCGAGACATAGACGAGGCGCTTGGCGCGAGCAGAGACGGACTTCGAGCCGAAGATACAGTCCCGCAAGGCACCGAAGGCCTGAGAAAAACGCCTTCTTGATCCGCGCGTCGACGTGTGAGTCGTCGCGGCAGTCGCGCGAGAGGACCGAGCCGAGGTACTTAAACTGGTCGACGACCGGTATGAAGCGGCCGAGCTCGATGTCCTCCGAGAGGTCCGTGTCGTCGAACGACCGACCGACTTTGGGTCGCCGTACAGGTGTGCCGGGCGAGCGACGAACAGCATCTCCGTTTTGGACGCCGCCTTCGTGTGTCGGTTGCCGCAATGCACCTCCATGCCCCAGGCGTCGCAGTGTTCGATGAGGCGCGGTGTCTCGCTGGCGGCGATGTGGCGGTCCCAGAAGAGAAATGCGACGTCGTCGGCGTACGCCGATTCATCGAAGGGAAACTCGTCGCCGCGAGCGGACCAACCCCGGTTCGTCATCTGAAAGTCCCCCCGCGTACGGTAGACACACGGGGCGCGGCCATGGCGTCGTCGAAACGACGTCGTCAGTGTGGCGCCATGAACAGCACGAACAGGACGGGGCCGAGGACGTCGCCCTGCTTGACGCCGATGATCGAGTCAACCGAGGCGACGACACCGCTGACCGAGAAGTGGACCTGGATTCGGTGGAGGCCCTTGATGACTTCGACGAGCTTCGGCGGGACGCCGAACTTCAGGAGCACCTCCCAGAGAAGCTCTCGCGGGACGCGGTCGAACGCTTTAACGAAATCGATGAACAGTACCCACGAGTCCTGACCGTGCTCACGCCGTTTCTTCAGCGCCAGCTTGAGCGAGAAGGTGGCGTCGGACGTACCGCGCTCTGGTCGGAATCCACATTGGGACTCGTGATCGAGGGCCTCGCAGATGATGTTGAGTCGCGCACGGACGATGTTCGAAATGATCTTCTGCGCGACCTCGAGCATCATGATCCCGCGGTAGTTGCCCGGCAGGGAGAGGTCCCCCTTCTTGGGGAGAATCCCGAGGAGGCCTACGTCCCACTCGGCCGGCTGGACTTCGGACTCCCAGAACTCGAGGACTACACGCTCCAACAGCGGGAGCGTGCGAGCGTCGGTGGCGAGCGCCTTCCAGACCTCCGCGCGCTGGCCCGATTCGCCGGGCGCGGTGCAGTTCAGCTGACCAACGGCCCGTTTTATCTCCTCCTGCGTCGGTGGTTCCCCGAGTTCCGGACGGATCGGCAACTGGTCAACGTCGTTGATCACGGTGGGGTCGTAGCGAGCTTGTCGACTGTAGAGCTGCTTGAAGTGCGCCTTGAACACGTCGGCGTTCTCCTGTGGCGACGAGCACCTGCTACCGTCGGCCCTCGTCATCTGTACCTGCCTAGCCAATGTGGTCTTCGTGAGACCGCGTCGGAGCCGTCCGACCGTGTTCCAGTATTTCGAGGTGCCGCCGAGCGACTCGCTTCCCGCGTTGAGTCCGTCGCACAGACGAGTAATCCATCGCTCTTTCGCCCGTGCTACGGCCTTCGCGAGCCGCGACTTGATCGCCCGAAGGTCGTCGAGGATCGTGGACGCCGAGCGAAGACGGCGCCGGGCACCGAGCGAGAGCACAAACGCGTGGAGGGAGTTGCGTCGCTCGATCAGAGGCTGGAGCTCTTCCGCCGCGTCCTCAAACCATCCGGGTCGGAGGCGTCGGATCTTCGGCAGTAAGGCGTCAGAGGCCGAGGCCGCCGCCCGCGCAAGGCGGGAGTACGGCGAGGACGGCGAGCCCTGGTCGGCGTCGGGTACCTCGTCCGTGGCGTCGGTCGGTGCGTCGTCGGTCGCGTTGTCATGTGACCCACGGCCCAAGCCGAAGATGTCGAGCACTTTCGAGCACCACCGGCGCCGGAATCCGAAGCGCGTGCTTTCTGAGCGCAGGGGAGCGTAGTCGAGGCGCGCCAGAGAGGGCCGTGTGCCAGGAGGCCGTGCGAGGCGGACTTTGACGCGCAGGATGCACTTGAGAGCGCGGTGGTCCGAGTCCACGAGGCTGCTGGTCAAACCCACATCAGCGAACCGGTGCACGTCGCGCCGCCGTGAGATCATGTGATCGAGCTGGTACGTTTTCCAGGAGCGCGGGTGCAGCCACGACGCGTAGGCGCGCTTGCGGAAGAACGTGCCGACCGACGCCAGACGCCGTGTTGCGAGGAACGTGTGGGGACGGCGGCCAGCGTTGTTGACGTAAGGCGCCCCGTAGGGCCCACAGGGGCCGTCGACGACGTACTTGGAGCGCACGCCGAGAGCCGCGTTCCCGTCCATCCCCAGGACGAGGATGTCGTCCGGCCGCCGCGTTTGAAGCGCAAGGTGTCAATGTCGTCGAAGAACGCGTCCCACTTCTCGTCAGGCGCGGTTCCGACTGGAGCGTAAGCGCTCATGACGAAGAGGCCGAGGTCTCGATCGTCATCGTCCTGGACATGGAGTCGCAGCGCAATAACTCGCGCGGATAACGGTGCTGCCGCTCGCGTGCCACGCCTGTTGCGCCGCAGGGGACAGCACCACGGCCACACCCTGGCTGCCGCGGGAAGACTGCTCGGAGGCTGCCAAACCGGAACAAACAGCGACGTAGTCGTGTCGCTCGAGCGACTCGTTGCCGGTGAGCCACGTCTCCTGCAACGTGGCCGCGAAGATGTCCCGCCGCCGTAAAGATGCGAACAACTCTTCCTTCTTCTCGTCGCGTCGCAGACCGCGAACGTTTTGGTCCACGAATAATCGACCCGTCCGTCGCGTTCTACCCAACAACCGAGCGAACCCCATCCCAGCGCAGACTTTCCGGGTGCTAACCGGCCAGCCCGGGAGGCGGGCAGGCACCGTCTCACTCCGGGACGGCCGGGGCCGCCGCAGGGAGCAAGTATTACTCCTCCTTTACCTATTTTACTTTACCTTTACTTGTCTGCGTTGCGTTCCGGGACCCCGCGTGCGACGGCCAGGCGCCTGCGTGCCTATGAACCAGTACGGCCGGTGTCGCAACACGCTTAGGATTTAAGGGGGAGGGCGACCTCAATTCCCCAGCCCGAGCAGCAGCAGCAGCAGCAAAAAAAAAAATCGGCGATTTCGACGTGGACTTCGAACGCGCCTTCGTGAAGTGGGTCTAGTACGCTCGCAGCATCGAGATTGGCTCGAGGAGTTTATTTTCTCTAAACATCAACAAGCTCTTGGACGTGATGATGCTGCTCACCAACAGTCGGCAAGCTCTACGCGCGATTCGAAAAGGTAACCAGGACTGCGGCTCCCTTCCAGACATCATGGCACGAGGCTCGAAGGGCAATCCAATATCGGCGCGCTCGCGCATCATCTCAGCTGCCAGCTTATCGTCGTCATGACTGAGGTGTTGCAACACCCTCCTCTCGGAGCTGGACATGATTGTGACCCTAAGGAGTTTATTTATTTATTTATTTATTTATTTATTTATTTATTTATTTATTTATTTTTATTTATTTAAGTGGGCTCGCGACAAGTCCTCAAGAAGTTCGAGTTCAAGTCCGAGACCATTTCCCTCTAAGAAAAAAAAAAAAAGGAGACGAGACGATGAACGACGACGATTAACCATAAAAAGCGAGTCCCGCTCATCCCGTAGTGCACCGTCCCTGCACGAGGTTGGGGCTGGAATAGAAATACGGCAAAATTAAAAAATTTTGAGCCCGAACAACACAACCTTTATCTTTACCTTTACGCGGCACCCCCGGCTGTAAAAAATGCCCGACTTTTACTTTACAAATAATCACTTTTCTCAAAAATGTGTGGTAAGTAATGCTCGTCGCATTACTAAACTGATTTAGTAAACGCACAACGCCGCAAGGAAGGTTAAAACTACTCGAGGGGTTAATTTATTAACCCATCTTTTTTTTTTGGGGGGAACGTCGCCCCTTGATCCGATACACCGCACTATCATCATTTCTAGGCCTCAAAACATGGAGGACAGAATGTGCGAGGAAGAATTTGGTGCCACAGACAGACTATATACGGCTTTTAGAGATAGAAAATTTGATTTAGGGTAAGTACCCCACTATCCTAGGGTTAGCTCTTCTATTCTAGCACCTTTTAATTCAGAAAAACGCTGCTGTGTTATTCCTCGTCGTTAGAGCAGAGGACGAGGGCAGACTACCACTGCACTCCCTCTGCTGAAGGGTTACACAGTTGAAATTGCTGTTCTCTAGTTATCAAACAAACCGCAATTTCACACGCCTCTACAGTACACTTTTCGGTTTACACCGAGGTGTTCAAGCTGACATCGATGCCTTGCACAACTTGGTCTCGAAGTGTTCCTCAAACTTGGAGTTCACCAGTACAAATCGGCACGTCACCCCCAAAATTTTATCCCGATGCATTATCCTTACTCTACGACAAGATCCCTGACACCTATGACGGCTTTATCGAACGTCTCAATTCCAAAGTTTACGAGCGCAATTCAAACAAGGGTTCGGTCAAGTTTGATCAAAAAGTTTGTTGGTCAATTTCTTTAAAGTTTGATCAATTTGATGTGTATGTTTGTGGAAAAATTCACAAGTTTTTGGTCACTTCAGCTGAACTTTGATCAGTTAAGTTTGGTCACTCCTCCGAGGTTTTTTTGTTGCATGAAGTTTGATCAATCGACCCTTCAAGTTTGATTAATGACCTTCTTGTAAGTTTGGTCAACAAGTTTTTTGATCACGACTCCTCAAACTTCCATAGTATCAATGACCAAACTTTGGCTTTTACAATCAAACTTAAGGAGGAGGGAGGCTTTTTTAAGGGGGCGCGTGAGCGGCGCTTTTGGTTTTGCGACGAAAATAATGCTTTTAAAAACGAACGAGAGAGGTAGGTGGTGCAGCCACGCAGAATCTACTATCGTGGCGTTACACGCGCGGCAGCATGGGCACCCCCCCATGACCGCCCGCCTTAGAAGGAGATCCATCCTAAGACAGCGCGGCGACGATACGCGCAAGGAGAGCGGGCAGCGGCCTCGAGAGCAGATTTTCCCCACGGCTTGGCGTACTTAAGCTGGGCCCATTCTCGTACCTTCCATCGTTCGTACAAGCCACCCAAACCGCGACTCACCGCGGTGGTGGTGTTGCCGTGGTCGTACGCCATTCTTCAGCAACATGCAGAGACATCGGACACCAGACTTATTACATGGTCTGCGCGAGACGGACGGATCACCCCATTCTCAAAATCTGAGAGGGAGAGCGTCTTTGATAATCGAATCGGGGTCGAGTTAAAACGCAAAACTCGACGACGACCTCGAGAAGAAACTGCGCGAGCAATGCCCCTGGAGGGAGGGAGGGAGCACCCGATGATTGTAGTCCCACACTTGCGCGAGACCGTACAGGACCACGTTCAGGAGTTCCTCACCGTCGCGTACCCGATCCAGAGTTCAATAGCTGTCCAGCTTGGACAACAGGGGACGGGCAACGCGAACACGTGCCGTTACGCCTGCATAAACAACTCGCACGACCGTAACTGAACACCTCCTTATCCTCCTCCTCCTCGCGCATTTCGACAACCCCGCCCCGCCGCAAGATCTCCCCGGGAGCTGCTGCTGCACCGTCGAGCACTGTACGAGAAAGTCTCGGCAAATACAAAAGCTGCGGCGCGAAGGCACGTCAAGACGTCAGCAACCTTGCTCCGGAAGAGATCGCTGACACCACCCCTGTGTAATTCTAACCCAGTCATCATCATCAGTACGAGTCTCAAATATGACAAGTTTGATATGCTAGTTCGAAAGTTGATCACACCAAATTGAATTCGGTTTGATCACGAAAAAGCTACAAGTTTTGTCACTTGTATGCAAGTTTGATTATTGAAGTTTGATGATCACAAAGTCGCAAGTTTGGTCACAAAGTTTGATCAACGATATTATTACCAAGTTTGGTCACACAGCCTCCAAGTTTGACCATACACACGCATCAACGTGCGAACACTCGCAGAACAACATCCACAATCAAGGCCTGCGCAAGACAGCGTTGATACCGCGCAATTTTTTGGTCGCCCAAGATTATTCGGATGCGCCTTATAAGTTCGATGTTTATGACAGACTACAGCGAACGACCCCGGTTCGCCATCTCGTGCCTTTAATAGCGGATGACATTGTGGCAAACGCATATGCCGAGAAGAGGCGCCCGACGTGCCCTCCATAAAGCCCTTGATGAGGACCGACACGGCCTCGCTCGCGGAAGTGCTTCGCGCGAAATCTGGATTTCGCGCGAAATCTGGATTTCGCGCGAAATCTGGATCTTTTTTTGTCGGCACGAAGGTTCTGAGGAGGGGTGCTTTTTTTTCATCACGCGCAACGATATTGTCTGCTCGCACATCACAACGAGCAGCACGCACGCACATATAAAAGCTGCTGCAGCCTTGTAGTATCTTGCAATTGAACGATACAATGGTGTTGCGCTGTTGTTGTTAACCATGTTGTTGTACGCGCCGTCTAAAAACTTGCCGCCGGTGTCGACCGAACATCAGATGCTGCTGCCAGTCGGGCTCGCGAACACGCATGCTGAACTTGGCATTGTTCGGCTAGGTTGAGTAAAGTGGACTACCCTCGTATTTTTTGCACGCTCAGAGCTGCGACAGCGTACGCGGCGATCTCTCATAGTCCTTTACCTTCGTCTCAGGACACGCGAATTTTTTTGTTTTCTTTTCTCGGCGTCGCGGTCAACCGACGTCGGCGTGTTTAACACCACCACGCGACCCGAGCGACGACGAAACCCGCATCGATACCGTCCTCCTCGTCGTTCGTTTCGAAGTTGAAGGACGCTCCGGAGTCAGTCACAGCGCGACGACACGCAGAACCGCTTGATCACGGAGGCGGCCATTGTTTTGTCAGTGGACCCTTGCGTTTGCTCTCTGAAAGTATACAAGTTTAGCCAAACTTAAGTGACCACAAAACTTGTTGAGGGTTTATGGTGATCAAGCTCATACGCTGGTCGCAAACTTGACTTTTTCCCTTCAAAACATGATCTTGCCGTCAGGAATGGAAAACAATCTCAAACTAGCCAAATATGTGGAAACCACACGACTTGCCGTTACCGCAGTGCAGCCTTTGAACTATCACGTCATCCATCGCGCCAGTACGACCCCGACATATGAATTCCCCAAACAAAAACCCCTACTCAGGGCCCTCGATTTTCCCGAAAACAAGAACCAAACGCACCGGCAAATCCCCACCCCGTGAGGGTCACTTCAACCCCAAAAGTTTTTGGCTCTTCAACAACTAACCCAAGATAACGACCCCAACAATATTTTCAATACTAACCCTAGCCCAAACTTACCTTTCGGCGCTCCCTCTACCAAATCTCTCTACCCCTACACCCACTCGACCCTTGCTCCGCTGCTTCTCGCGTTGTGCATCCCTCTTACCGCCTTCTTCGGCCTCAGAAAACCAGACCTCAGATACTCTTGCTTGTCCGTTATTTCAACTGCATATCTATAGTTTGCCTGAGGCGCATCTCACCGCGCACTCACCTCAATACGTTCACTCTACGCCACGGGAGCGTGATTACCTTCGCTTCGACAACTTGCGCGGCATTATCTATGATTCGGGTGCCAAACTCAACCTCTTCCATTCTCCTACTCACTTGGACAACACCCGTCTACACAACAATGAATCAGCAATTGGTGTTGGATCAGTATCTGGCTCTGGTTGTGGTACGGCAGCATTACCCACATATGTTGTACAATCGTGGTCTTTAAAGGTCGACTGCTAAGAGGTGTGTGTGTGTGTGGGGCATGAAGGATGTGGGTGGTTTTGTGGGGTAGGAGGGAGGTGCCTGACGTCGTGGTCTACCCACTCCCCCCCCCCCCGAGAGATAGAAAATTTCTCTATCTAGGGTCATTATTCTTTAATTCTAACACCCAAAACCCACAACAAACCAATCACCGTGCTGCTCTTTGTGTCGTTAGAGACAGGACATTAGGAGCAGCAGCACTACCGCTGCCATCATTCTCTACCAGAGACGCAGTGATATTTGCGCTTCTCTAGGTAGCGGTACTGGTAGAGAAACGTCCCTCCAAACGACATACTCGAACTTAGTTCGACGATCTCAAAGCTCAGCAAGCCGCTTCTTCTTAGCTGAGCTCGCCGCCGGAAAGTCTGCCATCAATATGCTCGCCGCCGACATCAAAGCCATGGATAATGCAACTCGTTCAAGACGAGCGACTTGATTCCACACCCGCCGTTCGTACGGGCGGGCGACCCCCCCCCCCTCAAAAGCCCTCGAAGTTAAGTTGTGATAATCACAATGGTCACTCCCCCCTTTGCTGCCCAACACGTTCTCGAACACGGACATTAACCGGGTGTCCAAACCCACACGTCAAAATCTCGACCGCCAAAAATCCGGACCCTAACATCCGTTGCTCCACGACCTGTCACGACTCCACCACCCACTTTCGTTGCCCCCATCACTCCACCTGGAGCTTCCTTTCCTCACCACCACTTCATCTAGTCCACCTTTTTCCACCCATTCGCAACGATACTCCTTTCCGCACGATCGTGCCACCTACGGGTGAAATGGCCCAGACACTATCACGCTCCAGTCGTCCCTCAATTCGCGGACCCAATCATCTCCCGAAGACCCACATCCCCGCGATTTTCAGCGAAGCGCGAAACTACGACCCTCCTACTGTCACCATACCACAATCACCTTCCTTTCCATGCACCTTCGTCTGCGCTCCATGGCTGCCACGCAGGCCGCACTCCGCTCCAATAACAACGAGTTGGCCGCCACCACCAAGGCCCCTCAAAGACTGCGCTTTTGCCTCCACCACCGCCAACCTCGCCACCCAAGCCGCCGACGAGTTGTGTGTGGTTGGTCTCCAACCAAGTCGAACTCCGTCTCAAAGACACCCAGCAGCTCCAGGCACTCGAAATTATAATTGCCCGCGCTGACACTCTCGCAGCAAAACCCTCGAAAATTCTCCACATAGCATGATGCTTCGCGCCTTCACCACCCTCCTTTCTTCTCCACCCATCATCCGATTCCGAGCCCGCCTTCCCCAGATGCCTCTATCCCGCGCCACCACCGTCACCACCACGGATGCCCTGGACCTCCGCCTGTTTCTCCGCCTTTCATATCATATCATATCACCCCAGCGATCTCCACCTTTGCTGCCACGTCACACCTTGACGACAACTCGTGTGCCTCTTTGTTTGCACACGCCCGCCGAAACCTTGGCCATCTGGTTCATACCACCTCGACCATACCCGCGCGTTCGAACGTCCATCGGGCGACGTGCTTCAAGGGCAAAAGTAAGTAACAACAACAACAAGCGACTACGAGTCGACTACTTCCGAAATGGCCAAAGACAGCGCTATAGTCACGACCGCAACGTTGCGCACTAGGCTTTTGGGCACAACGGCCAAGGTAGCAGCTTGGATGACGGCTATATATCTTGTCCCCGCAGGCGACAGACAATCAACGGCTGCAACAACGACACGATCATCGCGCTTGAGGCTCAATCATAACATCGTCCCATCGAGACCGTCGTCCGATGATTAGGAGAAGATAAGCGCCGACACGACATAAGTAGGCACGCGAAACAACAAGATGCGGAGGTAGGTCGACGATCTCTAAGGCGGTGTTCTTTCTGTAGGCCTCATTTTCGTCTTTGATCCGCTCGAGGTCTTCGCGCGAGAAAGAATAATTACCTATAGGACGAAGAACGACGCAAGACTGCTTCGGACGTCTTGCGGTTGTTTTTTCTCGCCGGCTCGTGGCGAGCGACGGCGGCGCGGCTCGGGACGACGAGACGAACCGTACGGAGGTCGCGGGAGACCGGGAGACCGGGAGACCACGAGACCACGAGACCACGAGACCACGAGACCACGAGACCACGAGACCACGAGACCACGAGACCACGAGACCACGAGACCACGAGACCACGAGACCACTCGCTTGCGCTCCGCCACGCCCAAGGCAAATAGAGACGCCTACTTTCCTCACATCCCCTTTGCTATTGAACAAGTAGCGACGGAGGAAGGAACCTCGGCTCGCGGTCGGTCGACATCTAGAGAGAGAGGGGAGCGTCAAAGTCCAAGGCCCGAGTCGGTCCTAAACCGTCGAACATAACGAGCGTAGTTCCCACATCTTGTTGATATTCTGTACGGTCTCTTCGTTCGTTCAAAAGGCCTCGGACTTACTTGGGCAAGTGCTTGACTTTTCTAGGTCGCGCTGAGCGAGCGCCTTGATCTTATCGATGAAGAAAAAGGTGTTGACGATTCTGCTGAAAGGCAGAGCGCAACCAACCATGAATTTTGGTGATCTTCTCGTTGATAAGTTTGGTACGGCACGTATCACACCTGTCATTAACCTCGGTGACTCTAGCTTTTGCTTCGACAAGTGCAGGCCAGTAAGTTCACCTAGTCCCAATCTCTAACCCCAGTAAGCTCACCTGGTCTCAGTAAGTTTCATATAAGTTCACCTGGTCAGTAAGTTCACCTAGCTCACACCAACTCCTTTGAGCTCGAACTCCTTTGAGCTCGTCGCTCTCGCCCCCGCCAATCTAAGCTGCTTCGATCCGCACGCGCCGCCAACCTTTGAGTGAGTTTACTCTAAAAATCCTTTGCTCTAAAACCCCAGTATGTTCACCTGGTCCCAGTTTCACCTGGTCACTCAGTTCACCTAGTCCCAATCTCAAACCCCAGTAAGTTCACGTGGTCCCAGTAAGTTTGTTGATAGTTTGGCGTAGGCGGGCCTTAAGGGATACAGGTTGGAGGAGCCTCGGTGACAACGACACGATCGATCATGTATCTGGTACCGTTGCAGTGGCCGTGCGACGGGTCGAGGTTTCGAAGACCTTAAGCTCGCGCTCAAAGTCAGCATCCCGTTGGTTGTCAGGGAGTTGAAAACTCTACTGTAAAGAGCGAGGCGTCGTCTTCCGACCCAGCCTAGTCAGCCGAAAAGAACTCCGACGCCTCGTCTCCGGGAAAAAAAGGCCGCGGTCATGCGCGCGTTGTCAGCATCGACAACATCGTTTCGACGGGGCGTGAGAATGGCGCGCTGGCTAAAAGAGCCGCCGCGGGTCGTGGACTTCCGACCCAGCCTAGTCAGCCGAAAAGAACTCCGACGCCTCGTCTCCGGGAAAAAAAGGCCGCGGTCATGCGCGCGTTGTCAGCATCGACAACATCGTTTCGACGGGGCGTGAGAATGGCGCGCTGGCTAAAAGAGCCGCCGCGGGTCGTGGAAATAGTCTGCGAGGTCGCCGTAGACGGCTTGGAGGATCACTGTCTGGCTCTCGCGCCTACCTGATCCTTACTCTCGCGCCTACCTGATCCTTACCCTAAATCGAGGGACAGACAGACAAACAGACAAACAGACAAACATCTGTCGATTAGTAGTTAGGACACGACTTGCGAATGAGCCGTCCCAGTCTCCGGCAACTAGCTGACGACTTGTGCTCGCGAGCGTGCACTTACTTATTAACGCCATTTGGTTGAGTGATTGCAATCTGGCAGGACGATGTGCTCAACCCATTGAGCTGGCTTGAACTTTTTGTCCGTGCGTGCCTGCGTGCGTGCGTGCATGGAGCCGCGTGCCGCACATCTCCATTCGAACGTGCCGTCGTCGCCGCCCTTGTAAGGGCGTTGTGATCACGCAGTCGCTCGCCGAACTCCTGGGGGGGGACCGTCCCCCCCCTGAAAATGGTCACCATAACGGTCACCGGCGTGTGCAACTTCAACAGGAGGCAGCGCGAGCGTGTGGCACAGTGTGTAAACCTGTGAGGAAGCTATGACACTTACCCCTGCACCACGTATCCAGTATCCCTACGTCATTCCCTTATCGCTAGTGAGGTCCCCCCCATTATATAGTAGTTCTCACATCCCCATTTCAGTTCTCACATAGCAGCAGTGTTCGTTCGTTTCGATCGAACCTGTGCTTGACTTCACGGCGACTCCTCATCGGCTTCAGTTCATTCCTACGTGTTCGTTTCGTTTCGTTTCGTCTACCATGTCCTCGATCGAAATTAAAGATAGCAAGCTTTCGCAAAAACTTGATGCCTTCAGCGGTGAGCGACATTTCTTTTTTTTTCCCACCCATGGCCACGTCGTCTCGCGAACATGATCATCTCTACCGGCGATCACATTATTTCGACCAACGATCCTTGGACTAGCATCTCAGCATCTTGCTGCTCTGAAGAAGAATTTCTCAGCATCTCGCTGCTCTGAAGAAGAATTTCGCGTCAAGCAACAACGTTGATATCCAAGAAAACCGCGACATGAACTTCACGCGACTTTACAAGCGCAATGCCGATGTTGTCTACATGGGCCATGGGGATCGCGTAGCGAACTTCCTCAACAAGTTCATCATCGGAGTATACAAGTTGCTCGCCATTGTACCAATCACCGGAGTTCAAGTTGCTCGGCATTGTACCTGATCCGACGCACCCTCGAGTGGGTCCTCGCATTTGACTACGTGCATCGTGCTTCACGACTTACTAGCTTTGTTTTATCGTCTCGCGTTTCGTACCGATGAATGTGGTTGTACCCTTGAGAAGTTCAACAAAAATCAATTTAGATGGCATGCACAACCACTACCGTCGCGCTATCCGCCGCGTCGTCAGCCACAACCCCGACTTGAGACTCTTCCAACTGACCTACCCTAGACGCTCCCCTTTCCCAACAACCTGGCTCTACTCGATTCCGACGCACTACCCAATGTCCTTTTGGCGGCTGCTGCAAGGATCATCACTTTAAGAGGGACTGGCGCAAGTTTCAAAGTTCCTAGCTATTCCACGACGACGCGCTACCCACCATCGCCGTTCTTCTCAACAGCGCCACGCTCCCAATGACTCCAACAACACCGAACAACACCAACCCACCAAAACCAACACCAGTAACACTACCTTTTCTGCTCCTATGCCTACTCCAACCTTGACTGATTCTTGTTCCACCCCGCCGCTTTTCTTAATACCACCACCTATTACACCCCCTTCACCGCCTTAAACGGCCGCACCCAGCGTCTCACATCCACCTCCCGATATTCTATCTTATCATCTTTGCACCTTTCTGCCAATCAAGATAAGTCCACGTCAACGCGTGTACCGCCGATTTTCTGCCGCAAGCACATCAACAACCCCATCCCATGGAAGCCCCTCGTTTTCGTGAAGGAAAAGTGTTTTTTGTGGAAGCCCCTCGTTTTTGTTTTAAGCTCCCATTGCACAGGCACCCTTCGTTCTGTATTTTCCGCTATTCGTTGCTCAACCCCTCGTTCTGTATTTTCACCTCGTCGTTGCTCCCCTCCTTGTTCTGTATTTCCCCCTCGTCGTTGCTCCCCTCCTCGTTGTGCATTTTCAGCTATTCGTTGCTCCACTCCCCGTTGTGCATTTTCAGCTATTCGTTGATCCACTCCCCATTCTACATTTTCTGCTATTCGTTGATCCACTCCCGTTGTGCTTGTCGGTTTTGGTAAAACCAGCGAATCACGTTCCATCGCGCATTTCACCTGCCACAACTAAGCTGTGCCTGTCAATTTTTCGCGTGCGCAGCTTTCGTGCTTCCTATGTGGTTGGATCGCTCATCTTCGGGATCCTGGACAGACGCTTCTTTGCTGTGTGATTTGTGGTTCTCCTTCGCGCACTCTCGCCTTTTCGCCGCTCTTCTAACCTTTAAAATCCGGTTTTGCTATCGCAGTGAATTCCGTGCTCAGCACCCGCGACGCTATCTGCAATGTTCTTACGTCTGCGACGCTATCTGCAACGTTCTTACGTGCCACAACTGTTTTGCCACTATCGCCAACTTCTACCGCAGTCTATTCGAGTATGACGAGCAAAGCTCGCCGCTTGCTCCTCCAACGTTGGCCCATATGGCAACTTCGTTCTTGCGAATGCGAAAACGGGCCACTTTCTTGTCTGCCACAGCAGGCTGGCATACAGCAGCCTGGTCTACCCGTGTTCGTTCCTTACACCGCTGGCGCGTCCGAAGTCTTCCATCTTCGCGTACAGGACGCGGTCGTGCCCATGGCAACTTGCTCGCGCCACAACAACCAAACACCCAACGTTCGCATCAACCCTGTTTACGCCTGTTTTTGCTTCTGTCGACTCCGACCATCGTCATAACCTGGTCACCATGCACCGTGCAACATATCTGCCCAAAGGCCACGTTCTCATCAGACGTCTGGTACACTGCCATCATATATACCAGCCTGTTTTCCCGCTATCTTTACCCCGCTGCGATCCTCAGTGGCAACAATCGCTTAACGCAAGTCTTCCCAGGCACCTTTTGTCGCTATTGTTCTTCAGACCTCGATTTTGCTGACAGTTTCGCTTATCAGATTTCCTGCAATGTCAACCATCGAAGGAACTTCAACGTTGTTCCGACTCTCTCGAATCACGCTTCCAAGCTCTCGTCTACTGTCGCCCCATTGTCACCTGTTCCTGCTCTTGCCCGATTGTCACCTGTTCTTCCGCTGTTGCCCCCTTGTCTCCTGTGTTTGATGAGAATGCGCCGGTTTCACTGGGACTGATCACTCCATCACGTGAACCGACCATTCTACGAGCTCATGAACTCCGCCGAACCAAAGAGAGAAAACAACAAAACGTGCACAACAAAGTCGAGCCAACCCGAGCCGACAAAATAACAAGCATGCAAAACAAAAAGCATGCAAAACAAAGTCGAGCCAAACGGAGCCGACCGCGCTAAAGTCGAAAAAAGCGCACATTATTCAGAAACAAATGGAGAACCAACTCAAACCCACAATACTGGCGTTTTACCACGCACTGTCGATTCTGTGTCATCTTGTGATTCCCTTCGATTCTGTGTCATCTTGTCCTTCCCTGTACGTTAATTATTCTAGCTTTCGTTTGTTAGTTCACTATGTCTTCCTTCCCCTCTGTCTCGCCCTGCCCATCCAAATCCTGCACGTCGGTTATAAGCCCTTGCCACAGAATATCATTCCCTCGGTCAGCTCGGTTGCTCGGATGTTGTTCGCGTTCCTTCTACTTTTTCTGGCACCGTCTGCCCTTTGAAGTGGGTCCACCGCACGAAGTATGAATCTGGCCGCTTCAAATCGTACACTGCTCATCTCGTTGTCCGCGGTTACACCCAGGTTCACGGCATTGCTTACCACGACACGTACCGTCCTGTAGATGTCATCTCTGCTTTCATACAAGCCCCTGTCTGGCGTTGCTGTTCACGACTGGGATTTGCATAAGTTGGATGTCAGCTCCGCTTTTATCCAAGCTCCCATTGACGAAGACATCTATGTCTGGCCACCCGAAGGTTATGCTCCTCGCCAACCCACCGATGGTTTCAAAATCACTTACACGCTCCGTCGCTCTTGGTATGGTTGCAAACAAGCTTGTCGTAATTGGTGGCATTATTTGGCACGCTTTCTCGTCAATGACTGTGGCTTCGTCCGCGGATCTGGTGACACTTGCCGTTACAAGCTCTTGCTTAATTCTACCGTTGTCCTACGTCTCGTTCTTGTCGTTGATGATCTTCTTGTTCCTTGCCTTGGTCATTACCCAGCCTTCTTCCTCCGTTTCCGAACCTTCACTGATGTTAACGAGCTTGATCTGACCACTTACGTTGGTCTCCGCATTACGCGTGCTCGCGCACAACCAGACTTGACTCCCGCTCCCAAAGCTCTCTCCTGTACCTGGCTCCCCTGCTCACGTCTTCATGGCACGCATCCCTTTTCGTCGTATTGTTGGCTGTGTTTTGATTATCTCCATCATGACTCGCCCTGATATCACTTGGTCCGTCAAAACAGTGTGCGCGTTGTTCACACAATCCTGGTAAACCCCACCGGCACGCTTTATCCCACACTCTGCGTTTCTCAGGCTCATGCCCTAGTTCTTGGTCGCGATTCTACCCTTCGTCTCTGTGGTTATTCCGACTCCAGCGGGCCGACGACCCTGATGACCGCCACTCCACTACTGGCTTTTTGTTTTCTCCTTGCTGGCTCTATGATCGCCTACTGCTCCCGCTCGCAGTACCTCCTCCCGCCCTCTTTGAAGCTGAATTGCCGCGCGCCGCTACTGCTGAGCTCTCTTGGCTTCTCAAACTTCTTGATGACTTTGATCTCCCTCGTCACACGGTACCAATGTATGTCGATAATAGCACCACCGTCACCCACGTCCGTCTCCAATGTCTCACGCGGCGCACCCGCCATATTGATATTCGCTTTTACAGCACCGACGAATATCATCGCAATCACATCATTGATCTCCAACACATCACCCGCCTTGACAACCTTAGCGATATCTTCACCCGCAGTACGGAAGCTCCTTCCTTCCTCCGGCTTCGTGCTCGTTACCTCACCTCGTGACTTCACCCTGATCTCTGTTGTTTCTTTCTTGCCACAATGCCTCTATTGACGTCTTAAAATGTCGACTGCTAAGAGGGGGGGGGGGTATGAGGGATGTGCCTGACGGGCGGAGATAAGTACGCGGGACCTAGTCGGGGTCATCGCCGAGGCGTGGGGCAGGCGAAGAGAGGACGGGCCCCGCCCGTAGGTCGTACGCATGCTGCCGCCGGGCGTATGTGCGACGAAGGGTGACGTCCTGCTATTGACGTCTTCCTCAAAGCTTCTCCTCTGTGAGCGTCTCACTTACCCATTTTTTTTCCTTTTCTTTCTTTTTCCAGCACCTGTGTGAGGACCTCACTTACCCCTTTTTTCCTTTTCTTTCTTTTCCAGCACCTGTGTGAGGAAGCTATGACACTTACCCCTGCACCACGTATCCAGTATCCCTACGTCATTCCCTTATCGCTAGTGAGGTCCCCCATTATAGTTCTCCCATTTATTTCAGTTCTCGCAAAACCGGTTTAAAACATGTACTAAAACTAAACCCTGACCTTTCATTTTATGAAAACCAACTTTGCTACGAGAGGGTCAAGATTATCTAACAGTTCTTCCCCCAAAACAAAACAAAACAAAACATGAAACAAAACATGCTGAAGGCTGCGTGCTTGGCTGGCGATGTCCGTGCCGTGCGGCGGCTGCTGGATTCGTGTTCTTCTTCTTCTTCTTCCGACGTGAACCAGGTTTATGATGACGGCGCGTACTCACCCCTCATTGCGGCGAGCTTGTGCGGCCACCTCCGCGTCGTTCGGCTCTTAGTCTCGAAAGGCGCCGACGTGAACTTGGTCGCTAAAAACGGTTGGTCGGCGCTCTCTGCCGCGAGTCAGAACGGCCACGTCGAGGTCTTACGTTTCCTGGTCTCAAAAGGCGCCGACGTCAATCGGGTCGACGATAACGGTTTTTCGGCTCTTTTCGCCGCGAGTCAGAACGGCCGCGTCGACGCGGTTTCCCTGCTGCTCGAGATGACCGGCGTCGACGTAGACCGCGCCGCCAACGATGGTTCGACGCCGCTCTGCGTGGCCAGCTTTAAAGGATTTGTCGCCGTCGTCCGATTGCTACTTTCGCGCGGCGCCGACGCCAACAAAGCCGACGGAGACGGTTGCTCGTCTCTTCACCTCGCGTGTCACGAGGGCCACGTCGACGTAGTTCGGTTATTGCTCGAGCACGACGCCGACGTCGACCGCGCCAAGGTGGTTCACGGCTCCTCGTCTCTTCACCTCGCGAGCCAGCAAAGCCACGTCGACGTGATTCGATTATTGCTCGAGCACGACGCCGACGTCAACCGCGCCAGGGACGTCGACGGCGCCTCGTCTCTTTACATCGCGAGCGGCTTGGGCTACGTCCAAGTAGTTGAGTTATTGCTCGAAAACGGCGCCGACGTCAACCAGGCCACCAACGATGGTGCCACGCCGCTGTGCGCGGCGAGCAAGATGGGCTACGTCGAAGTGGTTCGAGTATTGCTCGAAAACGGCGCCGACGTCAACCAGGCCGCCAACGATGGTGCCGCGCCGCTGTGCGCGGCGAGCAAGATGGGCTACGTCGAAGTGGTTCGAGTATTGCTCGAAAACGGCGCCGACGTCAACCAGGCCAATGAAGACGACGGCGGTTCGTCCCTGCATTTCGCGAGCCTCGCGGGCCGCGTCGAAGTAGTTGAGTTATTGCTCGAGACGACCGGCGTCGACGTAGACCGCGCCGCCAACGATGGTTCCACGCCGCTCTGCGTGGCCAGCCATAACGGCTTTGTCGCCGTCGTCCGATTGCTACTTTCGCACGGCGCCGACCCCAAAAACCGCGGCAAAGATACCTCTCCGCTGTGCGAGGCGAGCCACCAGGGCCACTTCGAAGTAGTTCGATTGTTGCTCGAAAACGGCGCCGACGTCAACCACGCCAGAGACTTCGACGGCTTTTCGTCGCTTCACCTCGCGAGCCTCAAGGGCCACCTCGAAGTAGTTCGATTATTGCTGGTGGACGGTGCCGACGTCGACCGAACAAACGACGATGGCGCCTCGCCGCTTTGTCTCGCGAGCTATTCTGGCCAAGATTCCGTCGCCCGACTATTACTGAAACGCGGCGCCGACGTCAATCATCTCGCTCGTCACGACCTCTCGCCGTTGCATCTCGCCAGTTACAATGGTTACGTCGACGTCGTTCGGTTATTGCTTGGGTACGGCGCCGACGCCCGCCGCGTGGATTCGTACGGCATGACGCCCGTCGATGCGGCGCGCGCCAGTGGCCATCATGCCGTCGTTGCCCGGCTACGAGCTACCCGATGTCTTCTCGACCACCTCGTCTTCGATTTATCTTCTTCTTCTTCTTCTTCTTCCGGAGAGGATAATGATACTCAGCTTTTGTTGGTTCGAGAAGAGCCCCGCACCACGAAGAAGTGTCCGCACTGCAATCGTCGACGACGACGCCTCTACGACGACTCCGACTCCCGCAGGGAATGTCCTTCCTCCCTCCCAGAGACTAAGTAATTAATTATAATTAATTAATTAATTAATTAATTAATTAATTAATTAATTAATTAATTAATTAATTAATATCCATGGTGAATTAATTTATTAATTACCATGGTGCGAGTTGGAGGAGGTAGACAGGGATGAGGCGGTGGAGAATGGAGCGCGCACCGTTGGAGTTGACAGGGCGTGGGTTTCGAAGGAGCACGACGGAGATTTATCCATGTGGCCGACGGTGGCCGATGGTCTAGAAGTAGATAGCGGACGTCCCGTCGCGGTCGACGGTCGAGCGGGGTTCGGGTCGAGGACGACCCGCACGAAGAGCGAGGCGTGGCGGTGGTTGCGGGCTCCGTTCCCTCGGCGATGGCCAGACCGCGGCCACGGGCGGTCGTCGTGGACGCGCGCGGGCGGCTCGTCGGCGCGTAGGCGCACCGGTCGCGGCGACGACGGGGCGTCTGTCGTAGAAGGCAAAGCGGAGGCGGCGAGTCCCAGGACGTCGCGTGACCACCATCTACCAAGCCGAAATCGCGGTAGCAGACGCGTCGAGCTCGAAGACTCGTCGCGCCGGCGACGTCGTCGCGGCCTTCGTCGACGCCGGCCGCGACTTTACGGCGAGCCGTTGTCGCCCGCGGGGGAGAGTCCGAGGCCGCGGTCGGGACGGCGGTGGCCGCTCGCAGCGGCGACGAAGACGCCGGCACGCATCGTATCGAAGCGCTGGCGGACGCGTCGAGCTCGACGCGCCGCCGAGTTTTTATTTCGGGTTGGTCGACTGGACGTCAACCCGCGGGCGAGTCCGAGTCCGCGGTCGCGACGGCGGTGGCAATTAATATTATTAATTAATTAATTATAATTAATTAATTAATTAATTATAATTAATTATAATTAATTAATTAATTAATTAATTGCTCGACGCGCCGCCGAGTTTTTATTTCGGGTTGGTCGACTGGACGCCAACCCGCGGGCGAGTCCGAGTGAATTAATTAATTAATTAATTCATTCATTCATTAATTCATTCATTAATTAATTCATTAATTAATTCATTAATTCATTAATTAATTCATTAATTCATTAATTAATTAATTAATCAATTAATTAATCTTCTTATCTTCCTAACTACTAATCGACAGATGTTTGTCTGTTTGTTTGTTTGTTTGTTTGTTTGTTTGTTTGTCCCTCGATTTAGGGTAAGGATCAGGTAGGCGCGAGAGTAAGGATCAGGTAGGCACGAGAGCCAGGCAGTGATCCTCAAGCCGTCTACGGCGACCTCGCAGACTATTTCCACGACCCGCGGCGGCTCTTTCAGCGCGCCATTCTCACGCCCCGTCGAAACGATGTTGTCGATGCTGACAACGCGCGCATGACCGCGGCCTTTTTTTCCCGGAGACGAGGCGTCGGAGTTCTTTTCGGCTGACTAGGCTGGGTCGGAAGACGACGCCTCGCTCTTTACAGTAGAGTTTTCAACTCCCTGACAACCAACGGCATGCTGACTTTGATCGCGAGCTTAATGTCTTCGCAACCTCGACCCGTCGCACGGCCACTGCAACGGTACCAGATACATGATCGATCGTGTCGTTGTCACCGAGGCTCCTCCAACCTGTATCCCGTAAGGCCCGCCTACGCCAAACGATCAACAAGAGCCAGGACCAGACGCCCCGCGAGGTCGGCGTCCTCTTGCCCAAGCCCGTCTTCTGCCACGTCCAGCTCTACGTGGCTCTCTGTCGATCGGCAACCCCGAGGATATCGTCTTCTGAGTCGACGACTCCACCCTACCCCACACGTGCTGCGCAATACCGATAAGCCCCCTCCCGGCGTCTACACGCGCACGGTAGGTGAACTTACTGGGACCAGGTGAACTTACTGGGGTTTGAGATTGGGACTAGGTGAACTTACTCGGACCAGGTGAACTTACTGGGACCAAGTGAACTTACTGGGGTTTTAGAGGAACGCAAAGTTAGCGGCGTGTACGGATCAAAGCAGCTTCGATTGGCGGAGGTGAGAGCGACGAGCTCGAAGGAGAGTGGGGTGAGTAGATGTGAGCACGAGTGGGCTTACGCCGAACTTACTGGGGTTAGAGATTGGGACTAGGTGAACTTACTGGGACCAGGTGAACTTACTGGGGTTAGAGATTGGGACCAGGTGAACTTACTGGCGAACTTACTGGCCTGCACTTGTCTTTCTTAACTACTAATCGACAGATGTTTGTCTGTTTGTTTGTCCCTCGATTTAGGGTAAGGATCAGGTAGGCGCGAGAGTAAGGATCAGGTAGGCGCGAGAGCCAGACAGTGATCCTCCAAGCCGTCTACGGCGACCTCGCAGACTATTTCCACGACCCGCGGCGGCTCTTTCAGCGCGCCATTCTCACGCCCCGTCGAAACGATGTTGTCGATGCTGACAACGCGCGCATGACCGCGGCCTTTTTTTCCCGGAGACGAGGCGTCGGAGTTCTTTTCGGCTGACTAGGCTGGGTCGGAAGACGACGCCTCGCTCTTTACAGTAGAGTTTTCAACTCCCTGACAACCAACGGGATGCTGACTTTGATCGCGAGCTTAAAGTCTTCGCAACCTCGACCCGTCGCACGGCCACTGCAACGGTACCAGATACATGATCGATCGTGTCGTTGTCACCGAGGCTCCTCCAACCTGTATCCCTTAAGGCCCGCCGACGCCAAACGATCAACAAGAGCCAGGGCCAGACGCCCCGCGAGGTCGGCGTCCTCTTGCCCAAGCCCGTCTTCTGCCACGTCCAGCTCTACGTGGCTCTTTGTCAATCGGCAACCCCGAGATATGCTCTTCTGAGTCGACGACTCCACCCTACCACACGTGCTGCGCAATACCGATAAGCCCCTCCCGGCGTCTACACGCGCACTGTAGGTGAACTGGGACCAGGTGAACAGGAACCAGGTGGGCTTAGGGTTAGGATTGGGACTAGGTGAACTTAGTGACCAGGTGAACTGAGACCAAGTGAACTTACAGGCTTTAGAGTAAACTCAAAGCTTAGCGGCGTGTGCGGATCAAAGCAGCTTAGATTGGCGGGGTGAGACGACGAGCTCAAAGGAGAGTGGGGTGAGTGGGTGTGGGTTTACGCCGAACTATAGAGATTGTGTTTACGCCGAATTTACTGGGGTTAGAGATTGGGACTAGGTGAACTTAATGGGGTGAAAATGCTGGGGTTAGAGATTGGGACTAGGTGAACTTACTGGCCTGCACTTGTCCTAACTACTAATCGACAGATGTTTGTCTGTCTGTGTGTTTGTTTGTCTGTCTGTCTGTTTGTCCCTCGATTTAGGGTAAGGATCAGGTAGGCGCGAGAGTAAGGATCAGGTAGAAGCGAGAGCCAGACAGTGATCCTCCAAGCCGTCTACGGCGACCTCGCAGACTATTTCCACGACCCGCGGCGGCTCTTTCAGCGCGCCATTCTCACGCCCCGTCGAAACGATGTTGTCGATGCTGACAACGCGCGCATGACCGCGGCCTTTTTTCCCGGAGACGAGGCGTCGGAGTTCTTTTCGGCCGACTAGGTTGGGTCGGAAGACGACGCCTCGCTCTTTACAGTCGAGTTTTGAACTCCCTGACAACCAACGGCATGCTGACTTTGATCGCGAGCTTAAAGTCTTCGCAACCTCGACCCGTCGCACGGCCACTGCAACGGTACCAGATACATGATCGATCGTGTCGTTGTCACCGAGGCTCCTCCAACCTGTATCCCTTAAGGCCCGCCGACGCCAAACGATCAACAAGAGCCAGGGCCAGACGCCCCGCGAGGTCGGCGTCCTCTTGCCCAAGCCCGTCTTCTGCCACGTCCAGCTCTACGTGGCTCTCTGTCGATCGGCAACCCCGAGGATATGCTCTTCTGAGTCGACGACTCCACCCTACCCCACACGTGCTGCGCAATACCGATAAGCCCTCCCGGCGTCTACACGCGCACTGTAGGTGAACTTACTGGGACCAGGTGAACTTACTGGACCAGGTGAACTTTGGGTTAGGATTGGGACTAGGTGAACGACCAGGTGACTTACTGAGACCAAGTGAAGTTACTGGGGCTTTTAGAGTAAACTCAAAGCTTAGCGGCGTGTGCGGATCAAAGCAGCTTAGATTGGCGGGGGTGAGAGCGACGAGCTCAAAGGAGAGTGGGTGGGTGGGTTTACGCCGAACAGAGATTGGTTTCGCCGAATTTACTGGGGTTAGAGATTGGGACTAGGTGAACTTAATGGGGTGAAAATGCTGGGGTTAGAGATTGGGACTAGGTGAACTTACTGGCCTGCACTTGTCCTAACTACTAATCGACAGATGTTTGTCTGTCTGTCTGTTTGTTTGTCTGTCTGTCTGTTTGTCCCTCGATTTAGGGTAAGGATCAGGTAGGCGCGAGAGTAAGGATCAGGTAGAAGCGAGAGCCAGACAGTGATCCTCCAAGCCGTCTACGGCGACCTCGCAGACTATTTCCACGACCCGCGGCGGCTCTTTCAGCGCGCCATTCTCACGCCCCGTCGAAACGATGTTGTCGATGCTGACAACGCGCGCATGACCGCGGCCTTTTTTTCCCGAAGACGAGGCGTCGGAGTTCTTTTCGGCCGACTAGGTTGGGTCGGAAGCCACGCCTCGCTCTTTACAGTCGAGTTTTGAACTCCCTGACAACCAACGGCATGCTGACTTTGATCGCGAGCTTAAAGTCTTCGCAACCTCGACCCGTCGCACGGCCACTGCAACGGTACCAGATACATGATCGATCGTGTCGTTGTCACCGAGGCTCCTCCAACCTGTATCCCGTAAGGCCCGCCGACGCCAAACGATCACCAAGAGCCAGGGCCAGACGCCCCGCGAGGTCGGCGTCCTCTTGCCCACAAGCCCGTCTTCTGTCACGTCCAGCTCTACGTGGCTCTCTGTCGATCGGCAACCCCGAGAATATGCTCTTCTGAGTCGACGACTCCACCCTACCCCACACGTGCTGCGCAATACCGATAAGCCCCCTCCCGGCGTCTACACACCCACTGTAGGTGAACTTACTGGGACCAGGTGAACTTACTGGGGTTAGAGATTGGGACTAGGTGAACTTACTGGCCTGCACTTGTTCTTCCCCCAAAACAAAACATGAAACTAGACATGCTGAAGGCTGCGTGCTTGGCTGGCGACGTCCGTGCCGTGCGGCGGCTGCTGGATTCGTGTTCTTCTTCTTCCGACGTGAACCAGGTTTATGATGACGGCGCGTACTCACCCCTCATTGCGGCGAGCTTGTGCGGCCACCTCCGCGTCGTTCGGCTCTTAGTCTCGAAAGGCGCCGACGTGAACTTGGTCGCTAAAAACGGTTGGTCGGCGCTCTCTGCCGCGAGTCAGAACGGCCACGTCGAGGTCTTACGTTTCCTGGTCTCAAAAGGCGCCGACGTCAATCGGGTCGACGATAACGGTTTTTCGGCTCTTTTCGCCGCGAGTCTGAACGGCCGCGTCGACGCAGTTTCCCTGCTGCTCGAGATGACCGGCGTCGACGTAGACCGCGCCGCCAACGATGGTTCCACGCCGCTCTGCGTGGCCAGCTTTAAAGGATTTGTCGCCGTCGTCCGATTGCTACTTTCGCGCGGCGCCGGCGCCAACAAAGCCGACGGAGACGGTGGCTCGCCGCTCTGCATGGCGAGCGAGAAGAGACACGTCGATGTGGTTCGGTTGTTGCTCGCGAACGGTGCCGACGTCAACCACGCCAAGGACGGCGACGGCTCCTCGTCTCTTCACCTCGCGAGCCAGCAAAGCCACGTCGATGTGGTTCGGTTGTTGCTCGAGCACGACGCCGACGTCAACCGCGCCAGGGACGTCGACGGCGCCTCGTCTCTTTACATCGCGAGCGGCTTTGGCTACGTCCAAGTAGTTGAATTATTGCTCGAAAACGACGCCGACGTCAACCAGGCCACCAACGATGGCGCCTCGTCTCTTTACATCGCGAGCCGCTTTGGCTACGTCCAAGTAGTTGAGTTATTGCTCGAAAACGACGCCGACGTCAACCAGGCCGCCAACGATGGCGCCTCGTCTCTTTACATCGCGAGCGGCTTTGGCTACGTCCAAGTAGTTGAGTTATTGCTCGAAAAGAACGCCGACGTCAACCAGGCCACCAACGATGATGGTGTCACGCCGCTGTGCGTGGCGAGCAAGATGGGCTACGTCCAAGTAGTTGAGTTATTGCTCGAGACGACCGGCGTCGACGTAGACCGCGCCGCCAACGATGGTTCGACGCCGCTCTGCGTGGCCAGCCATAACGGCTTTGTCGCCGTCGTCCGATTGCTACTTTCGCACGGCGCCGACCCCAAAAACCGCGCCAAAGGTACCTCTCCGCTGTGCGAGGCGAGCCACCAGGGCCACTTCGAAGTAGTTCGATTGTTGCTCGAAAACGGCGCCGACGTCAACCACGCCAGAGACGTCGACGGCTTTTCGTCGCTTCACCTCGCGAGCTTCAAGGGCCACGTCGAAGTGGTTCGATTATTGCTGGTGGACGGTGCCGACGTCGACCGAACGAACATCGATGGTGCCTCGCCGCTTTGTCTCGCGAGCTATACTGGCCAAGATTCCGTCGCCCGACTATTACTCAAACGCGGCGCCGACGTCAATCATCTCACTCGTCACGACCTCTCGCCGTTGCATCTCGCCAGCTGCAATGGTTACGTCGACGTCGTTCGGTTATTGCTTGGGTACGGCGCCGACGCCCGCCGCGTGGATTCGTACGGCATGACGCCCGTCGATGCGGCGCGCGCCAGTGGCCATCATGCCGTCGTTGCCCGGCTACGAGCTACCCGATGTCTCCTCGACCACCTCGTCTTCGATTTATCTTCTTCTTCTTCTTCTTCTTCCGGAGAGGATAATGATACTCAGCTTTTGTTGGTTCGAGAAGAGCCCCGCACCACGAAGAAGTGTCCGCACTGCAATCGTCGACGACGACGCCTCTACGACGACTCCGACTCCCACAGGGAATGTCCTTCCTCCCTCCCAGAGACTAAGTAATTAATTAATTTATTAATGAATTAATTAATGCCCATCATAGTTGCGCGAGCACTCCTCCAACGTACTTGGAGACCGATGGCAGACTTTTCGCGAGAAAAGTCCTCCTACGGCCATTTTGCAGCGGCAAAGGCGCTGCTCTGTGGCCGTCCCTTTCGCTTATCAGCTTCGCTTGGCTTCGGCCCTAAATATATATAAAACCGGAAATTGGCCTTTCTTTCTTTCTTTCTTTCTTTCTTTCTTTCCTGGATGGGTGTGGGTGCGAGTTAGGCAGGCGTCAGCACAGTCCATACGTTCGCGACGAAGACGACGCATGCGCGCACGCTGCGCTTCGCGCTCGCAGTCCAACGCCAAGATTGCAGAAGCAGTACCAGCATCAGCTTGTTTCTTTGTAGCATCGCGCACTCGCTCGTGACTTCAACGATGGCCGTCTCGTTCCCGCTTATATTGCAAGATCGCAGCCTCGTCTCCAGCTCGTTTAGCTTCCCCGCGACTCTCATACGGCGTGGCGCGCGCGATCGGCGTCGCGTTCGTCCTCGAGCGCGCGCATGGAGTCTTCGACGTCGGCGTGCGCTTCTTCTACACGATCATCACGCCGCTGCTGGTGATTACGACGGTTGGCCTCGCGTTCACGCTCAAGTAGCATCGCCGCATCCTCCTCTCCGGCAACCGCGGCTTCGCGACGAGCGGCGCGCTTCCACGCACGAACGGTGCGCGTGTATGTTTTCTCGTCGCCACTCCACTCCTTTGCGAGAACAGTGGAATACAACTTTCTCTTCAAAGCATATTGCTCGTCTTTCTTCTTCCCGCGTAAATCCGGCGGCGGGCATCGCCCGGCGGTATGCAAAAAAAAATCCAAAAAACGTCCGGCGTTTCCTGTACGTTGCTTGCGGCTTTTCTTTCTTTCTGTATCTTCTTTCTTTCAGTTTGAACTAAAAAGAAAATATGGCAGGACGTAGACCTCTCTTCGAGAGGGCTAGTTTTTAGGACTAATTAATTCTTTACACTGTAGAAAAGAGGTCGCTTAAAATGAAACCCTATCTCTCTCTCCCCACGACGCTGGGAAGTCACCTCCGACCGCATCATCATCTTCTTCTCCAGCATCGGTGCTTGGTATACGAATCGAAGAGCATCAAGCGGTGCCCTGTAGGACCGGGGTTGCCCGAGCGGCACAGCGCCAGACACCGTCTTTTTTATATAGTTGCGCCGGTATGTCGCATTGTCGGAATGAAAAGTCGCCTGTCGTGCCCCACAAAATTCAGCGAGGCGAGGGCAACGCCTCGGAGATTCTTCGACCGGTCGCGCGCAACGACAGTTCTCAGTAGTCGCCAGTCGGATCATCAGACCTGTCGGCGGCGGCAGGTTGGCCAGGGTGTTCCCACCTCGCAGGCTCGGCCCAGCAGTCAGTCCTTCCCTCCAGAGAGAATCTATCAAAACCTCTGAGGGTTCCTGTCAGAATCTCTCTCTCTCTCTCCGATGACGTCATGGTGACTCAGTTTTTTTTCTCCAGAAAAAGTAACACTTACCCCACAAAAGATAGATGCTGAAGGCTGCGTGCTTGGCTGGCGACGTCGGTGCCGTGCGGCTTCTGCTCGATTCGTGTTCTTCTTCTTCCGACGTGAACCAGGTTTATGATGATGACGGCGCGTACTCACCCCTCATTGCGGCGAGCTTGTGCGGCCACCTCCGCGTCGTTCGGCTCTTAGTCTCGAAAGGCGCCGACGCGAACCGCATCGACGACAACGGATGCACGTCGCTCTACGTCGCGAGCCAGCACGGCCACGTCAAAGTGGTTGCTTCTCGAGAAGAAGAAGACAACCAGCGTCGATGTCAACCGCGCTGGCAACGATGGTGCCACGCCGCTCTGCGTGGCGAGCCAGAGAGGCTTCGTCGCCGTCGTCCGATTGCTACTTTCGCGCCGACGCGAACAAAGCCGCGGGCAGAGGGTGCTCGCCGCTGTGCATGGCGAGCGAGAAGGGCCATGTCGATGTGGTTCGGTTGTTGCTCGCGAACGGTGCCGACGTCAACCACGCCAAGGACGACGACGGTTCCTCGTCTCTTCACCGAGCGCTTTCGGCCGCTAGGAAGTCGTGCGATTATTGCTCGAGAAAACAACCCGCGATCACCCGCGATGGTGCCTCGCCGCTTTGTGTTGCGTGCTATGCTGGCTGCGTTTCCGTCGCCCGACTCTTGCTGAAACACGGCACTGACGTTAATCATCTCACTCGCGACGAGATTTCACAGCTGCAAATCGCGTGCTACGACGGTTATGTTGACGTCGTTCGGTTGTTGATTGGGTATGGTGCCGACACCCGCCGCGCGGATTTGGACGGCAAGACCCCCGTCGACGTGGCGCGACACTATGGCCATCACGCCGTCGTCGCCCAGCTGCTTGCGGCGACTACCCGGTCTCTTCTCGACGAATTCATCTTCGAATTATCTTCTTCTTCTTCTTCTTCTTCCAGGGAGGATGATGGTATTCAGGGTTTGGTTGTGCGGGAAGAGCGCCGCACGACGAAGAAGTGTCCGCACTGCAGTCGTCGACGCCGCCTGTACTCCTGCAGGAAGTCCTCCGTCGTTTAAATTCTTCCTTTTGGAGCGTAATGCTCTGCTGCTATAGGTGTTGTTGTTGTTGATGATGATCAAACAAATAGGCGCGTGTCGCGCTGGGGGCACTGTTGATCTGAACGAAGTTGAGCTCTGTATTGAGGAACAAGCTTGTGTGTAGTTTTTTTTTGTGCGTAGTGCTTCTTTTCTTTGTAACTGTAGGGGTAGGGGAAGCCTAGAGGCGAGTTGGATTTATGAGGGGCAGGTGGTGGTACGAGGAGTAGACTAGTTGGAGAAACGACGACGACCAAGGGGCATGGAGGTGTGTCGCGAAAGAAACAATTGTATTGTAAAGAGTACAAGTGCAGGCCAGTAAGTTCACCTAGTCCCAATCTCTAACCCCAGTAAGTTCACCTGGTCCCAGTAAGTTTCATATAAGTTCACCTGGTCAGTAAGTTCACCTAGCTCACACCAACTCCTTCGAGCTCGTCGCTCTCGCCTCCGCCAATCTAAGCTGCTTCGATCTGCACGCGCCGCCAACCTTTGAGTGAGTTTACTCTAAAAACCCTTTGCTCTAAAACCCCAGTATGTTCACCTGGTCCCAGTTTCACCTGGTCACTCAGCTCACCTAGTCCCAATCTCCAACCCCAGTAAGTTCACCTGGTCCCAGTAAGTTCACCTACAGTGCGCGTGTAGACGCCGTGAGGGGGCTTATCGGTATTGCGCAGCACGTGTGGGGTAGGGTGGAGTCGTCGACCCAGATGAGTATATCCTCGGGGATGCCGATCGACAGAGAGCCACGTAGAGCTGGACGTGGCAGAAGACGGGCTTCGCCAAGAGGACGCCGACCTCGCGGGGCGTCTGGCCCTGGCTCTTGTTGATCGTTTGGCGTCGGCGGGCCTTAAGGGATCCAGGTTGGAGGAGCCTCGGTGACAACGACACGATCGATCATGTATCTGGTACCGTTGCAGTGGCCGTGCGACGGGTCGAGGTTGAGAAGACTTTAAACTCGCGATCAAAGTCAGCATGCCGTTGGTTGTCAGGGAGTTGAAAACTCTTACTGTAAAGAGCGAGGCGTCGTCTTCCGACCCAGCCTAGTCAGCCGAAAAGAACTCCGACGCCTCGTCTCCGGGAAAAAAAGGCCGCGGTCATGCGCGCGTTGTCAGCATCGACAACATCGTTTCGACGGGGCGTGAGAATGGCGCGCTGAAAGAGCCGCCGCGGGTCGTGGAAATAGTCTGCGAGGTCGCCGTAGACGGCTTGGAGGATCACTGTCTGGCTCTCGCGCCTACCTGATCCTTACTCTCGCGCTGTCAGCATCGACAACATCGTTTCGACGGGGCGTGAGAATGGCGCGCTGAAAGAGCCGCCGCGGGTCGTGGAAATAGTCTGCGAGGTCGCCGTAGACGGCTTGGAGGATCACTGTCTGGCCTCTCGCGCCTACCTGATCCTTACTCTCGCGCCTATCTGATCCTTACCCTAAATCGAGGGACAAACAAACAAACAGACAGACAGACAGACAAACATCTGTCGATTAGTAGTTAGGATTCAAAAAATAAAGTATTCAATAACAAAACACAATCCAAAAAGCATATTAGTAGTTCCTCGTCGAGGTCGCCGCGTCTCGTTGCGTCCTCCGCCGCGTACTACTCGAGGAAAAATTCGTCGTACATACGTTCGCAACAACGAAGACGACGCATGCGCGCGCACGCTGCGCTTCGTGCTCCAACGCCAAGATTGTGGTGCACACTCAGTACCAGCGCATTAGCCTGTTTCTTCGTAGCATCGCTCGCTCGCGACCGATCAGCCTCGCGTTCGTCGTCCTCGAGCGCTCGAATCGCTTCCTCGTCGCCAGCTTTATGGGCTTCTTCTAATCGATCATCACGCCGCTGCTGTGGCAACGCGCTCGGCCTCGCGTTGACGCTCGAGTACCATCGCCGCGTCGCCCGCGGCAACAGCTTCACGACGAGCGGCCCGCAAGCGCGAAAGTGTGAAAAAACTTAAGAAGCAAATACACCGACCGTGGCGAGGACCACGAAGGAAGCGCAGCGGCGGGCAGCGACGCTGAAGATCAATGAAACCCGCGGCTGGGCTGCGATGACGATGCAGAGCTGGACCCCGAAGGTTTGTTTCGCGGCCGGAAAACAAAACAAACACCTCATGGCGGAGATGTGAATCAAGCGCCGGGCGGCAGAGCAATGCGTGCCGGAGCCCAGGTGCAAGGCCTGGAACTGGTCCGCTCGCTCGTCGCTTGGCTCGAGGAGAAGGTGGAAACGAGGAGTCCCACGCGCTTCACACTGAGTGACGTGACTCGGCCGAGTCGGAGGGCGCGGAGCAGTCAGAGGCTGCATCTGTCGACGCAGCGCGTGCGGCCGCAACTGAGGCTGTGTCCCCGAGCTGGCGCAACCCGTTTTGTGAAGCTCGCTCGCCGCCGTCGCCGTCGAAGAATCACTGGTCGAAGGATCCCTGCCGATCGCGGATGGTCATCGTCCAGACGCGAGACGCCCACCTTTTTTTTTGTGGTGGTTCATAACGCACGCCATCTTGGCAAAAACTTGAGGAGCGTGCAGCTTGCACTGGGTGGAGCTGGCCAAGGTCTGCAAATCGAACGATCCAGCAGTGGACGATATCCTGTATGCCGCCGATTCTGATGTTTCCGAGCTCGTCAGGAACCTACACTTCCTTACCTTCTTGACTCCACCTCCGCGCCTCGTCACCTAAAAAACCTCCTCCGCCCCCTGGCGGCCGGCCCGCCCCTGCCACCGGCCGCCTCCTCCGATATGAAGGGTGCTATCGTTATACTTAACGCTGCCGAGGGCGCCAAAAAAAAAGAAGCCCCTCCCCTCCCCTCCCCGCGGAGGAGAGGAAGGAGAGAGCGTCTCAAGCATAGTGCGCGCAAGCACAAATCAGAGGACTATTTGATTGTGTCGAAAGGAAGAAGAAGGGGAAGGAAGAGATCAGGTTCTCAACGGACGGATAAGGGTAAGAGGCAGCAGATTTCTCTGCATGTTTGTCTTTAAATGTCCTAACTACTAATCGACAGATGTTTGTCTGTTTGTCTTTAAATGTCGACTGCTAAGAGGGGGGGGTGTGTGGGGAGCATGAAGGATGTGGGTGGGTTTGTGGGGTATGAGGGATGTGCCTGACGGGCGGAGATAAGTACGCGGGACCTTTGTTTGTTTGTTTGTCCCCCGATTTAGGGTAAGGATCATGTAGGCCCACGAGCCACACATTGATCCTCCAAGCCGTCTACGGCGACCTCGCAGACTATTTCCACGACCCGCGGCGGCTCTTTTAGCCAGCGCGCCATTCACACGCCCCGTCGAAACGATGTTGTCGATGCTGACAACGCGCGCATGACCGCGGCCTTTTTTTCCCGGAGACGAGGCGTCGGAGATCTTTTCGGCCGACTAGGTTGGGTCGGAAGACGACGCCTCGCTCTCAAGAGTCGAGTTTTGAACTCCCTGACAACCAACGGTATGCTGACTACTTTGATCGCGAGCTTAAGGTGTCTTCGCAACCTCGATCCGTCTCGCACGGCCACTGCAACGGTACCAGATACATGATCGATCGTGTCGTTGTCGCCGAGGCTCCTCCAACCTGTATCCCTTAAGGCCCGCCGACGCCAAACGATCAACAAGAGCCAGGGCCAGACGCCCCGCGAGGTCCGCGTCCTCTTGCCCACAAGCCCGTCTTCTGTCACGTCCTGGAGCTCTACGTGGCTCTCTGTCGATCGGCAACCACCCCGAGAATATACTCTTCTGAGTCGACGACTCCGCCCTACCCCACACGTGCTGCGCAATATCGACCGATAAGCCCCCTCCCGGCGTCTACACGCGCACTGTAGGTGAACTTACTGGGACCACGTGGACTTACTGGGGTTTGAGATTGGGACTAGGTGAATATAGTGACCAGGTGAACTTACTGGGACCAGGTGAGCTTTCTGGGGGTTTTAGAGTAAACTCAAAGGGTAGCGGCGTGTGCGGATCGAAGCAGCTTGGATTGGCGGAGGCGGCAGCGACGAGCTCGAAGGAGTGGTGTGAGCACGAGTGGGTTTACGCCGAACTTACTGGGGTTAGAGATTTGGACTAGGTGAACTTACTGGGGGGACCAGGTGAACTTACTGGGGTTAGAGTTTGGGACTAGGTGAAGTTACTGGCGAACTTACTGGCCTGCACTTGTCGGCTGCTAAGAGGGGCATGTTTGTCACATCGATGTACCTAATGTGCATTCGTGGAGGCAGGAATAGACAGTCGTGTCAACGCGATACTTCCTCCGAGGATCCGATCCGCCAACAATCGAATCACTTCGACGCGGCCCTCCAAGCTCTCGCTAGGCGAAGAGACGAAGCGCCATCGTCGTGCTTTTTGTGGTTGACGTCTGCTGCGCCACCCGCGAGCACAATAACCGAAAAACTTCGAAGTGGCCCTTCTCGCTCGCCATGTGCAGCGGCGAGCACCCCCGTTTGATGATTGGGGTCGGCGCCGCGTTCGGACGACGGTAACTCATCCTTTGTAGCTGGCCACGCGTAGCGGCGAGACACCACGCGGTTGACGTCAACGCCGGTAGTCTCGAGTAGCAGGCTCGCGAAAGTAAAATTTTCGTATTCGCTCGCGAGGTAAAGAGCCGAGGATCCGACGTAGCTTGTCTCGTTCGGGGCACATCGAGAGCCAGCGGCACTCGCTCGTTTGAAAAATCAAGCCGTCGTCGGAAAATCCGTCCAAAACCCTAACTCGGCACTTGTTTGAGGCCGCCCTGCCCGAACGCCGAGGGCCTTTAAGGAATACTCAAAGCCACGTCGTCGGGAGCTTCTCCCGGGCCTGTCGGCGTTCCGTATAGGCTGGCTGCCACCCGCGACGCGTGCTCGAGCACGCGCCATGCCGCGTTCGTTCGCTCTCGACAGAAAGGACCCGCCGCTGGTGGTGAAGGCAGTACTGGCCACCAGCACGCGCCGGCAAGTCTGGTCGGAACCTGAATTCGGCGCTCGGACCGCGCCTGAAATGTGGCGAATACACCGACAACCCGATTGGCGTCTACCGGCGCCACTACTTTCTGAGCAAGGAGTGGCGTTGTGCCTATGTCGTCTTGCGGGAGGGAGAGACGCTACCTTGGCCGACCGACCGAACTCCGTTTCCGAAGGCTACGGACGAGACGTATTGGGATAGGCAAAAACATGCCCGCAGCCTTTTGCGTGAACCAGCGCTTGCGATTATTCTGCCGGCTCCGACGCCCCCCCCCCCGGCACCCCCGGTCGTGCAGAGCACCGACACCGGCCTCGAAGCCCGTCGCCGACGCCGTCGTCGGGGAAAAAGCGACGCGTCCAACAACACGGCGCCTCGCCAGAAGAGTCGTACGAGTGGTCAGAAAGATGACGGCGAATACCGCGACGAGATGGACGCGGAGTTGAGTTTGGAGGAGCTGCAAAAGCAGCTCCGTGATTATAAGGCTCTGGTGAAATCGCTACGCACGACAGTCAACGGCCCGTATTGCGCGCTGGACGAGAAAGGTGACAAGACCACCGCCCAGCAAGAAGAATTCCGTTGCGTACAGGCCGAACTTGATGCTGTTCGACTTTCGTACCAAAGCACCGGTGCCGGAGAAGAAGATGATGATTGATGCGGCGGACCTGACTCCCCAACGTCGATTAGAGCTTCTCCGACCACTTATGGCTGCGCGCGAAAAGCTTCTTCCGCGAGGACGACATCGGCGACGCGACCTCCTCGCCGACTTCGCATCGAGACTCCCTCCCGGCGCACGAGTTGCTTGGGCTTTGATGACAATGTTGCCCGGATGAAGGAGCCAAAGAAACAGTTTTTTGTACAGTGTTTACGAAATGTTGGGCGGTTTCGTTGTGTACAGAAGTCTCTGAAGGGCAGGATATTTCGTCTGATGTGGCACCTTTTTGGAGAGAGAGATAGGCCGACATATTAGGGATCGGTCAAGTTTGATCAAAAAGTTTTTGTCAATTTCTTTGTAATTTGATCGATGTGGTGTATATAGACTATTTTTTGAGGGAAATTTTACAAGTTTGATCAGACATCTTTTAGTTTGATCAGTTAAGTTTTGCTCACTCCGAAGTTGCAATATAAGCTTGATCAATCGACCGTTCCCAAGTTTGATTAAGGACACTTTAAAATTGGTCCTTCTTACCCAAAGTTTAGTCTCAACGAGTAATGATCACTACTCCTCAAACTTCCACTGTATTGATCAAACTTTGGCTTTGACAATCAAGCTTAAGGAGGAGACTTTCTTTCTAAGGGGGCGCCTGAGCACTTTTGGAGCGAAAATACTTTAAGTACGAGAGCTAGGCGCTGCTGCTGCTGCTACACAGATTTTACCTTGGCGTTACACGCGCGGCGGCATGCGCACCCCCCCATGACCGCCCGCCTTAGAAGGAGATCCTAGGACAGCGCGGCGATACGCAAGTAGAGAGGGCAGCGACGCGCGGCCTCGAGAGCAGATTCCCACGGCTCGGCGTGCTAGGCCTATTCTCGTACCTTCCATCGTTCGTAGAAGCCACCTAAACCGCGACTCACCACGGTGGTGTTGCCGTGGTCGTGCGTCATTCTTCAACAACAAGCAGAGACATCGGTGGACACGAGACTTATTACATGGTCTGCGCGAGACAGACGGATCACCCCATTCTCAAAATCTGAGAGGGAGAACGTCTTTGATAATAATCGACTCGGGGTCGAGTTAAAACGCAAAACTCGACGACGACCTCGAGAAGAAACTGCGCGAGCAACGCCCCTGGAGGGAGGGAGGGAGCACCCGATGATTGTAGTCCCACACTTGCGCGAGACCGTACAGGACCACGTTCAGGAGTTCCTCACCGTCGCGTACCCGATCCGGAGTTCGCTGTCCAGCTTGGACATGGGGCGGCAACGCGAACACGTGCCGTTGCGCCTGCATAAACACGACCGTAACTGAACACCTCCTTATCCTCCTTCACCTCCTCGAGCATCTCGACGACGAGGCTCGACGACATCTGCATCCGGAGGGGGGGGGGGGTGGGGCGCGAGAACGCGAAAAGAACCCCCCCCCCCACCACGAGAGCTTAGCGCTGGGGAGGTCGGTGTCCCCTCCCCTAGACCTCTCCTATAGCGCTGGGGGATCGGTGCCCCCCCCTAGTTACGACGGGCGCCGCAGTACCTGAGTTGCTCTACAAGGTAGGCTACAGTTTGGCAGGGAAATTGGGTTTCGAGGGGGGTCTTTGGCGACGCTGAATGGGTCGCAATGAATGTATGTGGCGGCCTCATGGTAGAAAAAATGCGGCGTCTCCGAGGTCCATGAGGTAGTCGCGGAGGTTCGGTTCTCCTTGGGAGCTGGGCTCTCATCCTCCTCCTCATCGAGGGCGGGCTCGTCGACGGAGCCTGGCTCGTTATTTATGACCCGCGTATTTCCAGAAAAATGAACAGCCGACCTGGAATCTTCCATATTTTTCCATTTCTGTGGAATTTTCCGGAAACTGAAAAAAAGATTTTCGGCCACCTGGCGAACTGAGCCCAAAGTGAGTGCCTATAACGCTCAATAGAGACACGCGGGTGTCCACTGCGGTGTCTGCGACCGCCACCATCGCGGGGAGTGCGGTGGTGTGAGCACGCAAGGCGTTCAGTGATGGTTTTAGGGAAGTCTTTAACTGCTAATAAGTTGGGGGAGTGCGAACGTGAGCATGCGGGGCGCTCGGTGGCTAGCTTGAGTGTTTCGTTTAACTTTGATTGCAACGCTAGCAGCGTTTCAGTCGCAACGCCTGAGGCTTTGAGAGCTGCGAACCTCAGTCGTCGTCGAAAAAGGCTGTCGTCGATGCGGCGGCGCTGGCGAGGAGTCTCGTCGACGTCGGCGCCTACTCTAGGATAATAAGCGGCCGGCGGGAAGAGGCAACAGAGGCAGAGGGGAGTGTCTTCTTCAGATAGCACCAGCAACCTTAGCCTTAAAAGGCGGAGTTCGACTGTCGTCCACATTGTTTATTTTCGAGTTTAAGCCCCTGCCGACAAGGGGCGTTGCTGTCCCGCTGAACCTCATAGTTGTAGACCCGGGCCCGCGCCTTGAACTTGACCACCCTCCCGAACCACCATGATGGCTCTCAGAGGTCGTCGTCGTCGACGTGTCCAAGCAGCAAAGTAGAACGTAGAGCGGGATCTATATTCGTCCTCGCCGAGAAAGGAAGCCGCCTTGTCGATGAACAAGAAGCCTGGAGGAACTTCAAACTCATCCAAGTAGACCGTACCATCTTGCTCTTTGTCTCTCCCATCATCGTCGTCGTCTTCCAAATCAAGATCTTCGTCGTCCTTGCGGCCATTGTCGTCATCGCGGCTCTCACCCGGCAGATAGTCCCTCAAGGATGTGATGTTCGCGCGTTGAAACTCTAGACCACAATGGGTCCTCCGCCTTGAGCGTCAGCTATGTCTTGACGTTCGCCGCGACCGTCAACTTCGACGGGGTCGTCCGTATAAAGGTAACAGGGGCGTCCAGCACCGCCTCTTCTTCACTAAAGAACGCCAACACTTTCGGCCCTTTGTCTCTGAAAGGCTGACCCCTGTAAGGTTCACTCAGCGCCTTGCGAACGACACCGCGGGGGGGCTCCCGCCCATTCCACTCGAGCGTGTGGCCCATGACACCAACACGAACGTGCACGCCGGCGCTCTCACTAAGCGGTCTCACAGTCGGCGAGCATGGAGGCCTTGTGCACGGTACTACACACTGAATATTCACGGGGGGAGGCCCTTGGAAAATTCTAGAAACCTCTGAAAGACTCCATTCCCAGAATTTCTGGAGAATTCCATTCCCGGAAGTTTCCATTTTCTTTTCCGCGCGAGTCATATGGCTCGTTGGTCTCGCCATGTTCACCAAGGGCGGTTCGTTGTCGTCATCATCGTCCTCTTGAGGACAGGACGCGTGCAATATCCCGACAAGTTTTACGGCGCGTGTGGCTAAAGCACGGTGATTTTCCCGCAGCCGCGCGCCCTCTGGTCCGATTCTTATAACTCCTCCTATGCCCGCGAAGAGCGCGAGGCTGGCAGAGGCGCTCGTCGCCGGCACCCAGTCCGTGGAAGTCCGTAGTTCTATAGCTCCGCTGACCACCTGGGCGCTCGGTAAGCATTCAAGGCCTCTTCTAGAGTGGAGCGAGGTGGTCAGGTCAGAAACCCCCCTTGCACGAAACTTTCGTCGTTCTGGGAGGTCGCAGACTCCCCCCCGGGCACATAACTTTAGCAGCGCTGGGGGTGCCCCCACCGCCCAGCAAAACGCTGTTCTCGCGCCCCCCCTCGGATGCGGCTGTCGCCAAGCCCAACCCCGCCCCGCCCCAAGATCTCCCCGGGAGCTCCTGCCGCACCGTCGAGCACTGTACTACGAGAAAGTCGGCAAATACAATCTGCGGCGCGAAAGGGATGTCATGATGTCAACAACCTCGCTCCGGAAGGTCGCTGACACCACCCCTGTAATTCTAACCCGTCAATCAAAACGAGACTCAAATATGACAAGTTTGATGTGATTGTTTGAAATTCGATCACACCAAATTGAATTTGATCACGAAAGAGCTACAAGTTTTCGTCACTAATATGAAAGTTTGATTTCTTAAATTGAAGTTTGATCACAAGGTTGCAAGTTTGATCACAAAGTTTGATCAACAATTTTACAAGTTTGGCCACAAAGCCTCCAAGTTTGACCATACACGTGCATCAACATGCGAACACTCGCAGAACAACATCCACAAACAAGGCCTACGCAAGACAGCGCTGATGCCGCGCCGTATTCGTCGCCCAAGAGGATTCGGATGCGCCCGATCTTCGTCGGCACAAAGGCTCGGAGAAGGTGTGCCCTCTTAGCACGCATAACGATATTGTATGCTTGCACATCACAACGAGGAGCACGCACATAAAAAAGCTGCTGCAGCCTTGTAGTATCTTGCAATTGAACGATACAGCGCTGTTGCGCTGTTGTTGTTAACCATGTTGTTGTACGCGCCGTCTAAAAACTTGCCGCCCGTGTCGACCGAACATCAGATGCTGCTGCAAGTCGGCCTCGCGAATACACATGCTGAACTTGCCATTTTTGGGTTAGATCGAGTAAAGTGGGGCCTCGTATTATTTGCGCGCTCTGAGCTGCGACGGCGTACTCGGCGATCTCTCGTAGTCGTTTACCACCTTCGTCAGGACACGCGACTTCTTGTTTTCTTTCTCGGCGTCGTCGTCAACCGACGACGGCGTGTTACCACCACGCGACCTGAGCGACGACGAAACCCGCATCGATACCGTCCTCCTTATCGTTCGTCGTTTCGAAGTTGAAGGACGCTCCGGAGTCAGTCACAGCGCGACGACATGCAGAACCGCCGGAAGCTTGATTACGGCGGGCCTTGTTTTGTCAGCGAACTCTATGTTTGGTCTCTAAACGTGCAAGTTTGGTCGATCCACAGATCTGACTTGTTGAGGGTTCACGGTGATCAAACTTATAAGGTGGTTGCAAACTTGACATTTCCCTTACAATGATTGTAAGCTTGTCTGGTTCTCTTCTGATCTTGGATAGTTCCACCTTGCTCCAGAACCAGAGTCCATTGCTTATCTGGCAGGTGCTTTGTAATCTCGCTACCAGTGTGAAAGCTTCTCAGGGCGCATGCCCCTGGGAGGTGAGGAGCTCTATTCCTGCAATAGTAGCACGCGGTGAGGCGGAATGGTCTAACTAACTTCAGACCTCTCCCGAGGCTCGAGTCGTTAATGGTAGTAAGAGAATAAGAAAATAAGGGTTAGGGTCACTAGTTCAGGGTTAGGAGTAAACTCAAAGGTTAGCGAACGTGCGCAGATCAAAGCAGCTTAGATTGGCGGCGGTGAGAGCGTCGAGCTGAAATGGGAGTGGGAGTGTGTAAGGGGTGAAGGGACGTAAGGTGTAAGGGCGGTAAGGCGTTAGCCTAACTTTAGGGTTAGGAGCACTGAACACCCCCTCGAGTGAAGCTATGTTGTACAAAGCATGTGCACGTAGCTCACTCGCAGATATGTCCCAGTGTTTTTCGTTCGCTGGCCATGTAGTGATGGGGGGCTTCAGAGTCATACAGGTCGGTAAGGAGCAGGTTCGGTGGGGTCTCCAGGAACGGAGGCAAGTCAGCGCACGAAGGAACGAGGTAAGAACCCTCGTCTTTATGTGTGATGATGTCTTTTTGTTCATTGTAGTCCACGTTTACCAGGAATCGTGCGAGTCGTGGGAAATCCACGGTGAACAGGAGCTTCGAGAAGAAGAAGTCTGCCACATTGGTCTTAGTGGGACACCAGAAACAGCGTATGCGACGTGGGTGACCATTATAGACCCTGGTAATCGCGAATGCGGAAAACGCGAATGTCGACTTTCTCGGTCTGAGGCGTGGTTTTGGGATGATTGGCTGTTGATACAGCTCCCTCGTTGTCAATCAGCAGCGGTATAGCGGGGACCTCGTGACAGGTAGGAAATCCAAACATGAAGAGGACTGATTCCATGAGTGTACGGAACCATACTGCTTCATCAGCGGTGGTCGCTGCGGCAATGATCTCTGCGTGTAGTGTTGACTTGGCTGTGATGGTTTGTCTCTTGGATGACCATGACACGAGACATCCGAACACGTATACGCAGTAACCAGTCGTCGATCGCAGGCGAGAGTCTTGAGGGTCTATCGAAATCGGCGTCGCTTAAGGCGAGGATGGGGCAGCACGAGGTGCTCTTTATTTTGGGATACTTGGCGGACAGCAGCTTGACGATGTCGGATGACAAAGGTAAGCCGTCTGCTTTGTAGACCAAGCCATATGGTCTGGATTTGTGTGTAGATACCTGAGCGTAACTTCTAACAAAGCTACGTGTAGGCGTTCGGGCGAGTGCATCCCTTTGCAATCACACGGTTTATAAGATGGTGGTTATGTCCGGTGCTCTGACCGTGATGCTTGCTCAGGTAGATGAGAGAACCCACACACTGTTTGAAATGAATCCCGAATTTTTTGCTTGCAGTTTGGGTCTGCGGTGGTACGTGGTTCTTCTTAGACAGGTCCTTAAAATCGGCGTCGCGCGGGATGCGATTACGCGAGAGTTGCCCCAAATTGAGTTTTTGGAAAGGAATTCTTTGACTTTGTGTCCTGCACTCATTCTGAACACCCCCTTGACCGGATCATAGGTACACTTGAGACCTAGAAACGATTTCACGGTCCCTGCCCACTTAACGCCGTCTCCTCCGAATGTTTTTTTGAAGAGCGCGTCTTTGACCTTTTTGGATGAGCGCTGTGTCTGTACCTGTCATGAGCAGGTCATTGACAAAGGCAGTGGTTGCATACCACTGGTCAGTACTAGGGTCGTGTTTCGTGAACAGTGTTGCGTCATTCCTGCTGCTGCAGGTGAAGCCAAGGTCGGTCATGAACTTGTTCAGATGTTTTGAGAAAAGGGCGGGCGACGACTGGAGTCCATAGAGCGCTTTGATCAGTCGGAAGGCGATCTTGCCTTTTGGATTAATCTGCCGAAATTTCTTAGTGATCTCTGGCTTTACTTGTATGCCCTTTTGCAGGTCCACCCAGATAGGCCTGTCGATGAGGCTTTGAATGAACGCCTGTGGGAGATCACAGTGATGCACAGGTAGCCGATGGTGCGTGGCGACTGCGATCACTGTGCGACCAGTGGCTAGCATTGTCGTGGGTGAGTAGACGCTGTAGAAGTCGAGTCCTACTCGGGCCAGGAAGCCTCTTATTTACCACACATCTGGCCTTGTACTTCAGGTAAGCACCGTTTTCAGTTTTGACCTTGAGAACAAGACGTGTAGGGAGAGCGGATCTGCCTTCGGGGACGAGAGATAGGCGGATGACGCCTTTGTCTGTAATGCCATCGAATTCTTTGATGATACCTTCCAGGTGCTTGCGCTTCTCGTCATTGGACATTCCCTTTAGCTCTAATAGGCTTGGCGACAGCCGCATCCGGGGGCGCGACAACACGAAAAGAACGCCCCCCCAGCACGAAAGCTTAGCGCTGGGGGGTCGGTATCCCCTGGCAATGCCCTAGGCCTCCCCTATAGCGCGGAGGGACCGCCCACCCCCCCCCCTAGTAGGACGACGGGCACCGCAGCACCTGAGGGGCTCTCCAATGTAGGCTACAGTTTGGCAGGGAAATTGGGTTTCGAGGGGGGTCTTTGGCGACGCTGAATGGGTCGTAAGGAATGTGGCGGCCTCGTGGTAGAATGTAGCGTCTCCAAGGTCCATGAGGTAGTCGCGGAGGTTCGGTTCTCCTCTGGAGCTGGGCTCTCATCATGCTCCTGATCGAGGGCGGGCTCGTCGACGGAGTCTGGCTCGTCGACCTCGCCATGTTCGCGGGGGGCGGTTCGTTGTCGTCATCATCGTCGTCTCGAGGACAGGGCACCTTCGACGAGAGCTTTGCTTTGCGTAAGACTTCCCTGTCATCCCAACCCCTTCCTCCTCCCCTTGTGGATTCTCGTTTCCCCGATTTCTTCTACTATGACCCTCGTCTGTCTTCCGCTGTTGCTCCCTTGTCCCCTGTTTTTGATGCTCAGGAGCCGGCCTTATCGGGACTGATCACCCCAGAGACAATACCGGAACCTGAACCCAATACCATCAGCGAAAAGCGCAAAACAACGTCGAGCAAACATAACAGAGCCGACCGCGCAAAGTCGACAAAAGCGAACGTTACTCTGAAACAACTACAACTGTCACTGGAACCATCAATCGTTGCGTTTTGCCACAACGCACTGTCGATTCTGTGTCATCTCGTGTCGATTCTGTGTCCTCTTGTCATTCATTCCCTGTATGTTAATTATGCTAGCTTTCGTTTGTTAATTCATCATGTCTTCCTTCTCCTCTGTCTCGCCCACACCCTTGTTGATCCCCAATATGTCGAAGCCCATCGTGTCCTCTATGCAGCAACCGAAGAAACGTCCCAATACACATAAATCGACGATGGCGCCATTTGTTCCATTCATCTACGTGAAGCTCTGGCGCATACAAATCCCGAGCGTCCTGAATGGTTACATGCCATAGCCAAAGAGTATCACGCCCTCGGTCAGCTTGGTTGCTGGGATGTTCTTCGCGTGAATTCCACGTTTTCTGGCAACATCTGCACTTTGAAGTGGGTCCTCCGAAAGAAATACGAATCTGGTCGGTTCAAATCCTACAAAGCGCGTCTGGTTGTCAGAGGTTATACTCAGATTCACGGCAGGTTGATTATCACGACACTTACTCTCCGGTCGCCAATATTGTCACTATACGCTTCTTTCTCAGCTTCGTTGCCGTTCATGACTGGGATTTGCATAAGTTGGATGTCAGCTCTGCTTTCATACAAGCACCGATTGCAGAAGATGCCTATGTCTGGCCACCCGAAGGCTTTGCTCCAAGCCAACCCAAAGATGGCTCCAAAATCATTCACAAACTACGCCGCATTTACAAACTACGCCGCTCTTGGTACGGCTGCAAACAAGCTTGTCGAAACTGGTGGTGGCTTTATTTGGAACGCTTCCTTGTCAATGATAGTGGTTTCGTCCGCGGATCTAATGACACTTGCAGCTACAAACTCATGCTTTAGTCTACTGTCGTCCTGCGCCTTGTTCTCGTTGTTGATGACATTCTTGTGGCTCACCCCCGTCATTGCATTGGCCATTACCAAGCTTTCATGCTGCGTTTCAAAGCTATCAACGAACTTGATCTCCAAACTTAGGTTGGTATTTGCATCACGCGTGATCGCGCACGTCGCACGATCGCTATCGACCAATCCCACGCTATCCGTGAAGAAATTCTCACGGAACATCGCTTCATCAACAGTAAACCCGAATCGACTCCCGCTCCAAAAGGTCTTCGTCTCTCTGCGGCTGACTGTCCTGCAGACGGTTTCGCCGATCAACGTTATATGGCTCGCACCCTTTTTCCTCGTATTGTTGGTTGCGTCTTGTTTATTATTTCTGTTATGACACGCCCCGAGATCACTTGGAATGTTAATCAGTGGGCACGTTTTACGGACAATCCCGGTAAGCCACACTGGCACGCCTTGCCTTGAGTCACGCGCTCCGCTACCTCAATGGTACTCAAGATCTTGCCCTCGTTCTTGGTCGCGATTCTAACCTTCGTCTTTTTTGTGATTATTCCGACTCCAGCTGGGGCGACAACCCTGATGATCGTCATTCTACATCTGGCTACTGTTTTCTGCTTGGTAACTCCATGATTTGCTCACGCTCTCCGTATTTGCTGGCACGTTCATCTTTCGAAGCCGAGTTGCTCGCTCTTTACGCAGCCACTGCTGAACTTTCCTGGCTTCTCAAACTTTTTGACGACTTTGATCTCCCTCGTCACACTGTTCCTATGTATGTCGATAACCGCACCACCGTGACCCAAGTCCGGCTTCAATGCATGACCACAGTTGTCTTTAAAAAGGTCGACTGCTAAGAGGGGTGTGTGTGTGTGGTGCATGAAGGATGAGGGTGGTTTCCACAGTTGTCACACGAGCGAAAGCGGGAGGAAGGGAGAAAGGGTAAGGATTGGGACTCGGAGAGAAAACCCTAGTAATAACACGTTGTATGGACGGAGGCCTTTGTTTGTTTAAAATGCCGGCCCTGCATCATTAGAGATAGAAAATTCCATTAAGGGTTAGGACCCCCCCACTTGACCTCACACTCACAAAAAAACTCCCCAAAATCGCTGTGTCGAACACCGTGCTGCTGCTCTTTGTGTCGTCGTTAGAGGACAGGACGAAAGGCAGCACTACCCCACTGCCACCATTCTTCTCTACCAGAGGCACAGTGATTTTTAATATTCCCTAGGTTTGGACCCAGTCCGGTACTGGTAGAGACACGTCCTCCGAAAGACATCTCGATCTCGATCGACGTCTCGCACACAAAGACTCAGGATTTCCAGAAAAGAGCAATCTCCTGAAGTTCCTGAAAGTTTTGAGACCGTAGTCAAGTTTCATCGCTTGCTACTGGTGAACAAGTGTGAACAAAGTGTGAAAGGCAAATAACAACGCGCAAAACGCAACCCGAAAACGATGGCGACTCACGACCCACAAGTCCCGAGTCTGGAAGTAGCGACGCAATTCGCTACACAACAAGCTCTCATGCAACAGTTCAAAGCCGATTTCTTTGATCAGTTCGTCGCTGATTACCAACGGCGCAAAGCTAATTTCTTTGATCAACTCGCCGCTGATCAAGCTATTCTCAAAGCCAGAATCGCTGCTGACTACGCTGCTCTCGGAGACAAAATCGCTGCCGCAATCGAAGCTCAAGACGAGCAACTCGATCAAGAAGTGCAACTCGAACAAGACGAGCAATTTGAAGAACAAGCTCCCCAACCAGCTGTTCTTCCGGCAACTCCCCTCAAGCACAAGCAAACTTCTCACGAAGTCGCGACCCAAGGCCCGATCATCTCGATGGTCACCCCCCCCTCCTACTGTTCAAAACGTTCTCGAACATGAACAGAACCCACCTCATGCCGACAACCCCACCGGATGTCAAACACCCCACGGCAAAGTCTCAGACCCCACTGCCTTCCCTCCGGACCCAGGCATTGCCAAGTTTTCTCCACAACCTGGCACACCCCACATTCACGAGGACACTCCACCTTGTTCGAATATCGCACCAGCAATGTTGTTGAACACAACACCACCAATAAACATTCCTCCCTTCACTCCACCAACCCCACCGGAGCCTCCACCTCCTTCACTGGAGCCTAACTCCCCACTATCGGCGACTCCCACTACACCATCCATACCAGTTGCCCAACATCCTGGTCAACCCCCTCGCCGCACCACTCATCTCCTTGATGATCATGCCACCTACGGACATGACGGCCCCGGCACCGTCATCCCTGACCAAACCCCCACCGCGGCTCAAGCTTCTGCCGCCCCACTGTCGGATTCCCTTGTCCGATATCCATCATCTTCCGCAAGTCAATCTCCTCAGGACTTTCCTCTCCATCCACAAGACCATGCCACCTACGGCCACGACGGCCCCGGCACTTCCATTCCTACCGCAGCTCCTTCCGCAGCTCAAGCTACTGCCGCCCAACCAACGGACCCTCCTGACAGACCTTCATCACCTTTCGAAAGTCGTCGCTGTTCCTCCGATTCGCACCTTCACCAGCGTGACTACGCATTCCACGACTACGACCATCCCTCCGTCTCCACTCAAGCAAACACCCACCTCCTTTCTCAAAATTCCAATGCACCTCCGTCTGTGCTCCAACGCGCGTTGGCCGCCACTAAGGCTGCATTCCGCTCTCAAACCGCTGAATTGGCCGCAACCAAGGCCACGCTCATTCGCATGGACAATGCCTTGTCCTCCACAGCCGCCAAACTCAACATCACCGACGCCGCCCTGGCTTTCGCCACTGCCCAGCTCGCCATCCAAGCCGACGAACTGGTCTCCACCCACGCTGAACTCCATCTCACCCACACCCAGCTCAAGGCACTCGAAACTGCCCACGCTGACATCCGCAACTCCCACCTTGCAACCAACGCCGTCCTTCAAACCATTCTTACCTCCTTGGATGCCACCCACCCCACCCAAGATGCTGCATCGCATCTTTCACCTTCTTTCCCCATCCACAACCAACCCTCACCCCCTTCCGAACCAACCTCCAATGCCTCTCCCCCGATTCTCCCAGAGTATCATTACCAACTCCACGGATGCCCTGGACCCGGTTCTCCTGGTTCACCACCCACTCCGCCTACCTGTTCTCAACCCCCCGCAATCTCTGGCCCCTCCTCCTCTGCCAAATCACTCTTCGCCTCTCTGGCACCCCCTGAACCCCTTTGCACCCGCTCGCCTTATCCGCCACCTGGTTCATTCCAACTCGACCACATCCCCGCGTCCGAGTTGCGAGGGCGTACATTCAACACCGGCGACCGTACCCCTACCACCAGCGACGATCACCACGTGCAAAGTCCCACCAAGAAACAAGACCACCAACATCAAGAGTCGACAAGTTCCGAATTATCAAAAGACAGCTCTTTGCCTGATGGTCATGCTCACCATCATGCTGCCAAGACATGCACAAGGGCTTCTTCTCTCTTCGGGCACAACGGCCCAGGAAGCAATCTTGTCGAAGAAGCACCAAGCCACCTCGATCCCACTTTCGACAAGTCAAAGAACAAGACACCTCGAGATGTTCCCGAGTATTATGCCTACATCGACTATGGCAACCACACCCAAGAACCTAAGGCTCCGCCGTATTCTATGCCCCAGGCACAAGTGCCGCAGGCCACTGACAACAACCCCTCGGATTCAGCCCCCTGGTACGATGCATACAGCGAAGAAGCAAGACCCACTTCACTAGTCTCGAAGATGGTCTCCTCGACCATTCCAGATCAGCCGCCTGATCCAAGCACCATCAATGCCCCAGCAATGCCGTATCCACAAGGACAAGACACGCTGTCAACGGTCCCATGGTCAACATACTCGCAGGCACTCACCGCACCTGCAGGTATCAGCTCAGATTCACCAGGCACTCCCGCCTTGTTTGATATCTCTCGATCAGCAGCTCCCGATCACTTCGAAGTTGGTCCCCCCTCGCCGCCTCCTTTCCACGAAGACAGGCGCGCACTGACGCTCACCGGCGCTTGATGCTACACCCACCATCCACCTTCTCGGTCGGATGCACTGGATGACACTGCTCAGCAGGTTGCATGGGCCCATCTGCGACCACCATATGTCTTCGCACGAGCACCAGTCGCAGCACCTGATCACCCGCTCCACAACTTTCAGTCAGAGGACGCAATCCTTTCGGCTGCAGATCCTTATGTCTCACCGCGACCAAGCCTCTGGAAAGCTTTCCCCATGGCTGCAGTATCAGACACAGACTTCGAAAGTTCTGAACGACCCGATCAGCCGCAAACTTTGCACGATTTCATTGCGACCACTTCGGTCCTTTATGTCCCTTTGCATAGCTCTCTTCTGGACGCCACACGCTTGCGCTGCCTCCGGAAAATCGACGTTGCGCTCTCAGAAAACATTCTCCGCGCACTATGCACAGACTCGCTCCAACTGAACCACTTCTGTAAGCATTTTCGCATCACTGGAAAGTACGACAAACGTTCCACGTCAGCTGCCGGCTCCACCACAAACATGCACCCAGTCACGTACGTTGCCTCCCTCAAAAGCGTCTTATCGCTCAGCACGTCACTCCTCATTTGAGGACGCATGTGACATGCCCGCACCTTCGAATGATCAACACGCCTAAGGGCAACCCTGGTCACTACGGCACTCACTGCTCTGGTCCCAGCATCTCCGCTATTGAGGATGCACCCAGCAGGACTGACACTTTCATCGCCTTTGGTTCAACCGCACTCTCCTTCGGCGACCCCTCTTTTCGAATTCCGGTACTGGACCCCAAGCATTTCAGGCCGGATACTCTCCACCACGGGATCTCAGCTCACGCGCCCATCTGCCCTACCTTGCAGACAGGTCAGCCGCAAGCCACACCCCTTTTTTTGGCACTGACTTCGGACCACCCGCATCACGCGGTTTTGCTCTAGGAGCATGACACGCTTCTCGATGCTCTCCGCGTCACCGCGACACTCGTCATTTCCACCGACACTCCGCGCCGCAACGTATCTCACGACCTTCAGATCACCAACACAAATCGCTCGCGCCAGCACCACGTCGCGCACGCCTTACGAGGGCGTATTTCAATTGGTGACCTCACAGGTCTTTCGATGCATTTTCCGACGTTCGACTTTGAACTTACGAGTTACTTGAAGGCAATCCCCAATGCCAAGACGTCTGAAGCTGCGCAATCATGTCTCTGGAACTCCAAAGCCACAGAAAGTGCCAGACAAAAGAAAGCACTCAACTCTCAACAGCTACTCAACAGCTACTCATAATCTCGCACATAGCAACCAGTACTATCTCGCAGTCTCTATTGGACTACAAGACGAAAGATAAGACTACAACGGCCAGCTACACCAGCCAGCTCATTGATGTAGCAGACGAGACAACGCAAACCAACTGCACAACACGTTTCCAGAATATGCCGACGATGCTCAGGTCCAACGCTCAATCACTCGACCACGCACACGTTCTGTCACCTGACCTTGCACTGCTACTGGCTCCTGTCCCATTCATAACTGATGCACCCCATCCGATGGACCAATCCCCAAGAAATGTCCCGCTCGCAGAAGCACGACCACAGGACACAAAGGTACGTCATGAAGACACGGGTAAGCGCACCACGATCATGCGCACAAGCTCATTGCGAATATCCGATCACGACGAGACGAAGCTACAGCTTTGCTTGTTCCCTTCGCCTCTGGAAGACAAAGGCCGTCTTTCAGCCTCCCAGGCTCCACTCGACCCTTCCCTGTCGCTGCAATCCGTATTAGCACAGACGATCTCGCCTCCCTGCACGACTGCAGATCAGGCACAAGCCAATGTCAGCACTCTGCAGAGTTATGCGCACCCGCTGGAATCTTACCAGCACGGTTACCTCAGCCAGTCAGGTCACTGCACCACCTCGGTCTCCCCTGACACCAGGTCGACGTATCGCTCATTCGCGACCACCTCAAGTCATCTAAAGGACGACTATGAACTCGAGCATGAACTCATTGCAACGCTTGAGTCATCATACCCAAGAAGGAATCCTACTTTGGAGTCACCTCAGCCACTCCCACAGGAACTTTGGCCACCAGACGCCACCCATGTGCCCGTGGTTTCTCCATTGGTTTCCTCCAAAGCTATTGACTGCAGCAGATACAATATGCAACCTTCTCATGCGACTATACCCGCATTCTCGTTTGGGACGCAAGCATTTACTTCATGTCAGTTGTTAACGCTCATAGTACCGCGACACACGGCAACCAAGATAGAAGTAGACTGCGTTCCACCCTCATCTCTGAGCGCCACCCCCGACATGCTGCTGTTCCCGGCACTACTAGCCAGTCCCACCACGTCTGATTCAGCTCCCATCGCTTTGTATGACGTCATATGTCATATTCCGATTAGAGCCCAGACACCGCACAGGCTACAATGCACTCGCGACAGCACGCTCACCGCCCCTCTCGGTTTGGACTACAAACCTTGCGCCATACCCATATGGTACACTCACAGTCAACCGAGACGCACGCTCGCTTGTCGCGCAGTACGATGCCCTTTTGATTCAAGATACGCAGAACACTGTCGTCTCAGCCACACCTGAAGCGGCTCCTCCGACCGCCGCCCGGATCTGCGCTCGTTTCGCAATCATGGTCTCTCCGTCTCACCGGCAATTCGAAGATTTAACCCAGTTCGAATTGCGAGGGCGCATTAGTTTTCCACCGACGACAAGATTCGTTTCGATTCGTATCAGTCATGCCTCCTATGGCTACTCTGGCTACATCGGAACTCAATTCAAGGCACGTACCGAAGTCCCTCTTTCTAAGGACCTCTGTCACACGCCAAGACCTGATGAGTATTCGTCGTTCCTCCCAGCTCCAACGCGACGACCAAATCCCCGACGATTCGTGATGACACTAAGTTCCGTCATTAATGCAATTCAGAGCCACCCACGCTCTTCCGTCAGTCTCTCGCAGGTCACACCTCGCAAATTTCAGCATTCCACCCTCGCTCGATTTTATATCCAGCATATGCAAACGAAGTTCTGTCACGCCAAAGCCACGCGTCGCAGTTATCGCCAGTCTCGCGGCGCAATAAATGCCCGCCACCACCAAATGATAGCTTCACGCACGCAGAGTCCTTTGCTCACCTCCTTTCACGTCCCTCCCAGCACCATGCTTGCGACGTTGAAGCTCTGCACCACTATGGTTCGGTTACAACACAACTTCAAGCGAAATCCTCGTCCTTTGTTCTGATCATATCTCGCATCTGTCGACATTGTTATCAGAATATCATGCTTCGGACAAAGCTCAGACTACTAACTAACTAACTAACTAACTAACTTCAGACCTCTCCCGAGCATGGGAGCCAGGCCGGACCGACAGGAGCCAGTCCGGAATCACGGGCCTGTAGACGAGGAGCGCCGAAAGGTCGGTCGGCGGAGAGTGACCATCAAGCTTGTCGCCATGCGACGAGGAGACCGCGATGTGACTGACAACCAACTCGTCGATAACCTTCCGTCTTCGCCCCCCGGCCATACCCCGTCCCACTGCGAACGATCCGGCTGCCAACCGGCCCGCCCGGGAGGCGAATAGGTGCCAACCTACGCCGGGAGGGCGGATGCCCTCGCAAGGCTGAGGATTCATGAGGCACCGTCCTCCATCGCAACCGCAGTCCAAGCTCAGACTACACTCGCATATTACGCTCCTATGACGCACCCGGTTCGCTCCTCTCCGTTCACACTGCAGGTTTCCATCTTGCAGAAGTCTGAGCCCAACAGCCGCCATTGCGATTCGCACACCCAGTCGACACTTTCCGTAGCACCCGCGAGGAGGGATATCCCCCAATCTCCACAGGTTGTTGGACACGCGCTCTGCTCTCAGCATTCCACCGAATCTCACTGCCGCACACCGCTAGCCCCACCCAGTTGTGTTACGAATCAAGGGAAGTTAAAACTGCCATGCCTATTCTACTTCTTCATTCCCACACACACTCGCTGCTAGTCATAGTATCGCATGACTCATTATCGGACAGTTCTCGCATTATGGACAGAACCTCGCACATCGTGTTCATTCTTCGGACATCCCCCGTCCACACAGATTAATGAAAACAAAGCTTCTTCGTTTGATTTTGGTGAAAACAACGCTTCTTCGTTTGATTCTGATGATGATGATGAAAACGACTCCGGACATGAAATACACACTGGATCGGTCGATACTGGATCAGTCGATCGTCACAGTTCAGGAGGATTACTTAATCACAAAAGATGCGAGCGACTTTTTTTTTTGAGCATATCTTCGCGACGAAGGCAAGAACACCCCCCCCTGGCAGAGGCACGGACACTATCTTCAAGTGCAGTCCATCGCCTTGAGGACGGACGGACGGACGGACGGACGGAGGCATTTTGTTGTTCTGTTGGGCCCCGACTTTTCTGCAGAGGGCATCGACTCCTCTTCCGCAGAAGACACAGACGGCCTGTATCCACCATCATACACTCGTAAACCTCGGTCATCATTAGCCTCCTAGGTCGCACTTATATAATAATAAGACTCGCGTCAGTCAAAGTAATCTGCCTTGAGTTTGCGGGTGAGGTGGTAGCCCGAGGAGGCGGCGAGGGCGATGTTGACTGCCATGAGGTTGTAGTTGACGGGGTTGATGACGACCGAGTAGCGGGACCAGATGACGCCGGTGGCGGTGAGGGCGGTGGTCTGGGCGAGGGAAATTTTGTCGGTCGGACGGTCGACGTCGGCGAGATTAGCCAGAGACAAAGCCCACTTGAAGGTCGGCGCCCAAAAGTGAATGTAGAAGGGCCCCGCGGGATGGAGGGCGACTTTCTCCAGAGGCGTCGCGGCAAGAATCCGTTGAAGTGGCGTCGAGACCGCGACGGATCCGACGACGGCCGCGCCGACGACGGCCGCTCGCGTGCCCAACGTCTTGATCTCCTGCGCCGCGCCGGGGTCCGTCTCGAGCTTGTATTCGAGCGCGCGCCGCAGCTGGTTGAGCTGCGCGCAGATATTAAAGGAATGGCAAGCAAAAAGTAAGTAGTTTCGAGGCTGTACAGCCCAAGCAAAACGGACGAAAAGCGAGGAGTACACAACCATTGTCCCAGTCATCGGAAGCGAAATAATCTCCGGGCCTTTGTTCGTGGCGTCGTACACGGCCGAGCCGACGAGGCCCCAATTCGCGACCGGACCCCAGAAGTGAGTTGTTAGAGGACCCGTCGCCGACGTCAGCCATTTCGTTGCCATTATTACTACTTACCCTAATCTAAACACTCGAAACTCGAGGAGGAAAAAAAAAAGCGGGCGATCAGTTTTTTTTCGTGTACGCGAAGTTTCGCGGTTTGGCGGACCGAATTTCGGGCGACGTCTGCAGTCTCGTAAGCGCTGTCGGGACGACGACATACAACGCAGCGGCGAGAGGCCTTGGGGCAAGCGTCGTCCGAGAGCGGGCCGATGGGCGTCAAGCGTCAGCGCCGAGCCGCTGCCGAAGGAACAGACAGACGTGGTAGTGGTGGATGGAAATCCGAAACCGGTCGTCTCGACCAGCACGACGACAAGACTGCGTGACGACCGTGATTGAAGCAGCGCGAATAAATGGGGCGGCTGGACTACAAGGCGAAAACTGCAACAACTTCCAGCGTCGTATCAGAAAACTGAAAACTCGAGTTTAAATCATAATAAAGCTACTTATATTTTTTTTTGAGGGCGAAGAATTCCAGTTTGAAACTGAAAACCGCAACTTCTATTGGGTGGAGGGGGGTGGCATTGACCTACGCGGAGGCTATAAAGGAGGAGGAAAACGTGGAGTTCTCGCCGGCTGCGATCACCTGCTGCTGCTGCTGCTCATCTCCTGATTGGTCGACGTTCCCGTCGTTAACCTTGAAGAGGCCAGTAACGACGACGTGGTGCCCTCTTCTGGGCCGTTGGTTCTGTGATGTTGAAGATCAGCCGATGCTAATCGGCGCCTTCGTCCTGATTGAAGGCATTCAGCCGCATGCCGACGTACGTTTTTTTGCGTAGCCACATTCATCGCTCTTGCGGTTGATTTTTTGTTCCCAGTCTTCGAATATAATTCTTGAATTGGTCCTCCTCCAGAGAGCTACACTATTATGTGTACGACGACGCTGGAACATCTCGCTCCTATCTCCACTAGAGGAGGGTTTCTCCTCTCCGCGCAATACGGCTTTCCCTCTTTCCTTCCTTACCCTTCCGCCGTTATTACTCTCAGATTATGAAGAATTATAGATCTGCAATTCACTTCCAACAAGAAGTAGTTAGTAGACCTCCAGGTGCGTACCGCCAGGGTTGTCTGTTTAATTAACGGAGGCTTCATTTGTCAGTGTGAACGCTTCTATGGGACCTAATGTCCTTAAGGAGTTAGTTAGGGCCTAAATCCCTACCTTGAGTAGTACCACGTGACAAGCGGAATGGTCTGTACACGCCGAAGACTGCACGCAGTCTCTACCATGTACCCGGAGAGGGTCAAATCTCTCCAATTGGGGTCCTGTAGTTAGCTAAATCCGGCTCGTTCGTCAAGGTCTCGGCCGCTCGTTTGGATGCGGCCTCGTCAGCAGGATCAAATTCGAAAATGACCCGAGGAGCAGCGTCGTACCCAGAAATCCGTTGGTTGAAAAACTAGCCCTCTCGAAGAGTCCTGTCCGTCTTCCGTATTTTCTTTTTACGTGCTAGAAAGAGAAATTACCTATAGGGCGCAAGAAGACTGCTTCCCAACCAGAGGATTTGGGTGAGATGGGAAGAATAAGGGTAAGGGAAAGATAGCGTTCTCAACCAACGGACGGACGGACGGAATAAGGGTAGATTTCTCTGCAGGGTACGTACCCTCTCTCTGCAGGCTTGTGCGAGGAAGTTCCTGGAGCGATTTGACCCTCCCCGGGTATATGGTAGAGACCGCGTGCGGTCTTAGCTGTGACTAGATCATCCCGCATGTCACGTGCTATAGTACGCAAGTCGGGAATACACTCCGCACTTCCCAGGGACAATAGATCCCGGAGAGAAGCTTTCGCACGGACAACGAGGAACAGAGCTACTGCTGCCTAAACAACTGTCTTTACATCCCGTGCTTCAGTCTTAATCTCTCTCTCTCCAGGGCCTCGTGACGTCACGCGCCCAGGCTTTTGCAAAAAAACTCAAAATCTTCGTCCGATGGTGGCCAGCCCTTGAATCGTACGGCGACGAGCATCGCGACGAGCATCCTTTGAAGGTCCCGTCGGTCCCAGCGCACCACCAGCACCTTGGTCGTAGTCGGCGTAGGCTTCCCTGAGAAAGCAAGAAACGGCGAGGTGGAAGTCGGTTCACACCTCTCTTCGTTGTGAGGGACGAAACCCTCATCTGGCACGTTTTGGCGTCGAGGCCTGCATGCGGGATCCAGCCATCGCACAGCATTCGGGCAACTCGATCCCGTATACAGATTCGTTCTTTCGTTGCTGCGTGGTCGACGACCACCCCCGAAGTATCGTCTCCGCGCGGAGGATGATCCGGTTGTCTAGTCCTTGAAAGACCCACCAACCGACGCGCCTGGTCCGACAGCCTTATGAAAAAGACTCTCGAGCGAGTTGCGGGCCTCACCGAAGCCTTGGTCGTCAACGCCGCCTTTGAGAGAGGCGAGGTGGAGCACATTCACGTTGATGCTGTCGCCCGGGCTTGAATTCGGCGCCTCATGCCACCGAGGCGCGGCAGAAAAAAAAGAAGAATGTGACGAGATCGCGCGCGCTGTGGAAGAGCTGAAGAATGTGACGAGATCGCGCTGTGTGGAAGAGCTGAAGCAACGCGACTCCAACTCGCCGCAAGCCACCACCGTAAACGTACTAGTCGGGCGACGGAAGGAAATGCGCGCGAGACAAAGCGGCCTTTCTGGCAAGCGACGTCGTAGTACGCCGACCTTTCTGGCAAGCGGCGTAGTACGTTGACATCGAGGCTTGTCTCCTCCTGCAGCAGCAGGGAAACCACGTTGCCCTGCGAGCTCGCGACGTATAATAACCCCTCGTTGCTGGTCTGCTTGTCTGGTGTCGTATCCACTGCGTCGTCGTCTTCGTTAACGGCAGTCCGTCCCTCGTCGTCGACGCGTGCTCTCCAGCAAGCCCAAAGACGCGGTTGCTCGCTGTAGTGCGCCTGGCGATCAACCTGCAATGACACCTGGAGGAGGACGGACTGACTACCTAAATTACCCAGCGCGCAGGATCAGAATCACAGGCCGCTGCCGGCTTTTTTTTTTTTCAACAGCAGCAGCAGCAGCAGCAGACGGGAGGTGTAGAAAGGCCCTGTCTTGGGCGAGGAAGTTCCATACCATAGTGCTTTGTTTTGAGAAAGAATGCCGTAGGTGGGGACCCACCAGCGTTTGGAGGCGCACCTTGATCCAACTGAGCCCCTTGGAAGTACTTTTTTGACCGACGCGGCGATGGACCAGTTAACTGTTGTTGATATCGTCGTCGTAACCGTGTGTGTGGACGGCTTTTTTGGGTGAGTCGTTTACGCGGTAGATGCCGCGGCTGCTGCTTCGTCCCGAGCGGAAGGACCTCGTACCAGGGTGGTTCTGTTCTCCCAGACGGCTTGAAAGGAATACCTTGGAGTGCGACATTCCACTCGAACGCGCATTGATTGGAGGCGCAGTATGCGAATTAGCGCGTAATCTCTACCGGATTATTACCAAAGTGAAAGTTCGCCGAATAGTAAGGGCAAATCGTTTATTTTGGCCACTTTGCGACATGCCCGGACTCGGCTCGCGAGTCACGCCGCGCGGTCGGTCCTTCGAGGCGTGGTGGGTGCCATCGATGGTTGCTGCATCTGGCAGAAAACCCCGGGCTGTGCTGTCCACAACCCCGCGCGTTACTACTGCGCTCGCAAGGAAAAAAAAGTTCGCACTATTGCTTATTATGGCCATCTGCGACTCTGAGCGGCGCTTCGGCTGGTTTGACGTCTCGGCTACGACGCACGGCAGTCTTGCATGGGCTAGTACGTTGCTCGGTCGGTCAGCGGGTGAGAAGTGGGCATCTGCCAGCCCTTTTTTTTTTCTTTCGTAGGTGATTGCGCCTTTACCAACATCCACAGCACGATCTCGGACGACGACTTCAACTTGGAGCACAGCATCAATATCGAGCGAGCCTTTACGTCCGTCGCTGGGGCATCCTCTGGCGACCCCTCGAGATGGATTTCACCAAGCGCGGAGCCGTTGTTGGCTGTTGCGTGCGCCTCCACGACTTCTGCATCGACAAAAACAAACCTCGAGCTCGAAGAAGAGTTGCGAAAGGAGGGCGAGGAGAGACTTGAGGTGCAGCCCGGCCGCCGCCGCAGGAAAGCACCTCGCGTCGATCGCGGTGGTGTCCCTATCGAGAATCTCGATACCGCGTGTCGACGTGATTACCGTCGCGAGGGCTCGCGCACTGCCGACGAGAGGTCCGATCCTACCCGGCGCACTATGACTCTCGAGGCGCTCCTCCGCGAGGAGGGGCTTCGGCGCCCTAGGCGGCGCCGTTAAGCAAAGTGAAGTATGACGAAAAGACTCTCTCTCGATCTCGGCGCCGTCGGCGAAGGTCGCAGGGGTGGGCCGGCCACCTCGGGGCAGAGGGAGCAGAGGCGTGCAGAGGAGGCAAAGAACGTAAGGGGGTGTGTCGTTGGGCTGCGCCAAGAACAGTGCGGCGGGTTTAAAGACCAATGGCCTCGTCGGGGATCTCCTCGTCTGCGTTGCTGTCTGCAAGATACGGGGCATCGGGCATAATCTTCTATGACTTCTTCTTCTTCTTCTTCTTCATTAGGAAGAACCCCACGTCCATCCGCGCAGGAGAGCGCCGAGCGACTGGGGGCGAGGACGAGGGCGGGGGTGGTAGAGGAAGGTCTTCTGGTGGCTTCAGAATATCTTCAATTTCTTGCAGACGGCATCGATAGTAATCGAGCAAATTATAGTAGCTCGCGTCGAGCTTCGGCTGGATCTTGTCAACCTCTTCCATCAGGACTATAAGTTAGAGCTGGCCTTCGCTTTCTGGCGCTTTTTTGCCGTCAGGATTAAGATGTCTCCTTATCAACCTTCTCGATGTGGACGGGCAATTTTTTGAGGGCATCTACGAGCTCGTCGGCGTCGTCGCTGTTGTTGCGCTTCCCCGAGACCCGGTCCGACCTCACCGAAGCAGAAGACGTCGTAGACCTCGACCTGCGATTGTGAGCGGCCGTGGCTGCCATCAGAGTCAAGCACGAGCATAGAAGACGCCGTACTTGGTGCAAACCAGATACGTAAAAGTAGACCCGTCTCGTTGGCCTCGTCCTCCTCGATGAACGATTCAAGAAGAAGACCATACCGCTCCGTTCTTCCTCCGACATCAAACCGTCGTCCCCGTCGCCTTGGCCGGACGCCTGGAACTTGGCAAAGATGCGCGCTGGCAGTCGGAGCGCAGCTTGCTCCCCGACGAGCTTGGTCGCGGCGACGGTGAACCCGTCGCGCGCTTCAACTTCCGGACGAGCTCAGGAGGAAAACATGAGGATCGGCGGCATACGGACTGTCGTCCAGTTCGTTCGAGTTCCAGGTCTTGGCCAGCACCTCCCAGTACTGCTTGGTCTCCCTCGCGCGCTTCGAGCGTTTCTCGAGGAAGGGGTCGAGTCCCGACAATCGAGGAAGGGGTCGAGTCCCGACACTCGAGGAAGGGGTCGAGGAAGGGGTCTCGGGTCTCGTGTCAGGACGATGGCCATGATCATCCGCGCTCGGCAGGGATCCTGCGACCAGTTCTTCTTCGTCGGTTTTTCGGCGAGCGAGCTGCACGCGGAGGGTTAAGCCGGTTCGAGGGCCGCCGCAGTTTCCGCCTCGCGCGGCCCTGCGTCGACAGATGCAGCCTCTGACTCTGCGCCCTCCGGCTCCGACTCGGCCGAGTCACTCAGTGTGAAGAGCGTGGCACTCCTCGTTTCCACCTTCTCCTCGAGCCAAGCCACGAAAGCGGACCAGTTCCAGGCCTTGCACCTGGGCTGCGGCACGCTTTGCTCTGCCGCTTGATCCACATCTCCGCCACGAGGTGTTTGTTTGTTTGTTTGTTTGTTTTCCGGCCGCGAAACAAGCCTTCGGGGTCCAGGTCTGCATCGTCATCGCAGCCCAGCCGGGTTTGATCGATCTTCAGCGTCGCTGCCCGAAATCCTCCATATATCCTGCCCTGATTATTATTGGCCAACTTTATCTCTGTAGAGAACGGGTCTATAACCCCTCGGATCTCATCTCGCCTGGGGTTTCAAAATCGCGTCATAAATTCGCAGAGCCAACACACACAAATTCGCGCAACACACCATGAGAAGAGGATATGCGTCGCCCAGCGTCTCCCTCAACACGAATCGACGGCGCTGCGGAGTTTTGCCGACATATTTTTCTGCGGTCCCTGCCGAAGCCTAGCTGTGAGAAAGAAGAGTAGCATGGACGACCCTCTTGAGTCCGCGGTGTTTCGGGCAAAGGAAGCAACGAACCCAGGGTTCGCCTTCGCTTCGAGTTCGAGTTCCCTACTGGTTCGCGTTCGATTAGTCGGTTCGCGTTTGCGGCGAGTTCGCGTTCGCTCGGGTTCGCGTTTGCGTCGAGTTCTCGTTCGCGGCGAGTTCGCGTTCGCTGCCTGTCACATTCGCGATTGTCTGCCCTCTGCACTAAGTCTTACTCACTTTTCGATAGTACAACTGCGTTGCCGCAGGCCGCAATTTGTGGACGCGGCAGTTTTGGGGAGGGGAGGGGTTTTTAAAGGTCGACTGCTAAGAGGGGAGGGGTTGGTTACAGAGTTAAGAACTCCAAGGATAAGGCGGGGCTGGCAAAGAAGGAAGGGGGGGGGAATCAAAGCCGGAGCGTTGAGTGAGGCGAGAGCAGAGCGAGGGGAGGGGGGATTGGGAGTAAAGGGGAGGGGGTAGTAGGGAGGGTGGTGGTGGTGGTGAGAGAAGCTGCGGCATGTCCGAGAGTCTTCGACGTTCCGAGACGCGGCGGCACCAGGTGCACGTGAGAACAACATGGCGGTCATATGAATATACCGTGTAGTTGTTTTGATGCCTCTCAGTCGTCGTCAGAAGTCGTTGTCGTTCGCTTCTTCCGCATCTTCGCCGTCATCATCATCATCATCGACGTCAGTTTCTTCGCCTGGAAAATCATGATCGCGGCCTTGTGTGTTTGGCGTCTTCTTGTAGATTTCCCACAGGCGGTCATAATCAATGTCGCCATGCACGTACTTCCAGAAGGGGTAGTTGTGTTTGATGACGACAAACGAACCAAGAATTATAATTATCGGCGATAGACTTGAACGGAGCGCGCTTTTCGTCAGTTTGCCAAATCGGAACACACGTTCCTCGTGCGACTCCTCAGTTTGAGTCGCGCTGCCTTTACTTTCGAACATGAGCGTCGCAGGCGGGTAATCTGCCCGGATCTTGGGATCAGCGTACGTTTGAGGCAGGTCCACTTCTTTTGCCTCGAAGAATGCCGTCTCTCTTCTTTGACGAAACGTGACCATTCTGTCCTGGGCATAGAGAGGAACTTCTTGGCCTTTTCTACTTCTGCGTCGTGGGCTTGCGGAGCAGTTGCGGCCTTCTTCGAGTTGTCGTCACCTAAATCTAGCAGATCGTCGTCGTCGTCGTTGTTATCACTATGGCTCGTTTTGCGTCGCTTCATTGGGGAAGGCAGCAGCGTTGGCTCCGCTGCTTGCATCAAGTCCACCGCGCGCGCTGCCTCTCTCTCCATGTACTGTCGAACCGAGTCTCTTGACTACTAAAGTAGCCTGCGACGCAACAGGGAGCACTTTTTTGTCAATATTGATCGAAGGGCTCAGCATCATCAGGTTGCCGACAGCCTTCTCGGTGGGGCGAACTGCGTGCAGCGCCTCACCGGATCTTTTATGCAAATATCCCGAGCAGTTGAGACCAATCCATCGCATTCCCCCCATCCCACCTCATGGAACTTGCGCATGTTCACGAGGCCCGTCTTGCGCATCATCGGTACATGAAGTGTGTCTCGTTTCAGCTTGTTGAGTGCGCGGACGGTGTTTATGGCGCGAACCATATCGACGACGACCGGGACGTCGCCTTCGGTTTGGAGTGTCAGCACATGCAGAGGCTTCATGAAGCCTTTCCTCTTGAGCACTACATCGCCAGTCTCTTGACGACCCCCTAACCCTGCGATCGCAAACCGTATGGTTGCGATGGAGGACGGCGCCTAACACGCTTGCTCCCTGCGGCGGCCCCTGCCGTCCCGGAGTGAGACGGTGCCTGCTCGCCTCCCGGGCTGGCCGGTTAGCACCCGGAAAGTCCGCGCCGGGATGGGGTTCGCTCGGTTGGGCAGAACGCGACGGACAGGTCGATTGTTCGTGGACCAACACGTCCGCGGCCTGCGACGCTCTTGCACGACCTCGCACAAGACCGCGCGCAGTGGCGGTCCGCCATCAACACGTCCTCGTCCCTCGCCTCTGCCCCAACTGCGTGAATTTATTTTCTCCATGATACCGGACCGGCTCGTGCCGGTGGTCCGGCCTGGCTCCCATGCTCGGGCGAGGTCTGAAGTTAGTTAGTTAGTTAGTTAGTTAGTCTTGACGACATCGCAGGGACTCGGGGCTGTGATGGCGGATTCGAGCTGAATGATGATGGCTTAAATGGCTTCTCCTCGTCATCCTCGGACACGTCACAAGATTTTTTTTTTGTGCACGAAAATTAGTATATACCCCGTTGACACGTGCGACTTCACATAGTTACGGTGCTATTATACAAGTAGGAAATCTACACTACGTGTAGGGAGCTAAGGATATACGTACGATTCGTATTCGAAACCACAGCCATCGCTGCGCGTGTGCCTTCGAGTAAGGGCTGCGCACAGATCACTGAAGCTCACGATGAGCGGGTCTTCAGGTTCAGGAAGCTGACCAAAATGCCGCTTCGCTCTCGCCTCAGGCCCAGGCTGCTCAAGGCCTTCGTAATCTTCAAACAAAACTTCCCCATTTTTCTGGAAGAAACAAACTCGACGGCGGCATCGACTACGACCGGCTCTGGGCTTTGTTCAAAGAAACGCCAAACACCACTGGTGAGCACGACAATCCCGAACAACACCGAGGTTGATGATGAAGAGTCCGGCGCCTTTTGAAAACACTTGATCGCATGTAGTCCTCACACCTCTTCTGGGCGTCCTCTCGCTCTACCCTTGATGACGGCCTTCTTTTTTCTTTTCGCCGCCTCTTATGACGTGTCTCCGCTTCCTTTCGCCCGCGCCTCTTCTCCTCGCACGAATACCAACTCCCGGCCCGCGGCTTCTACGCCATCTTCTCGTCGGCAGCTCTCACCCTGCCTTGCCCTTGTCACCGCCTCCTTCCTGTTCGCAAAGCCTGTTGCGTGTCCATCTCGCGGCCTTGAGCCGCAAGCCCAACCCGCTCGAGCCTTTCCTGGCTCCCCACCCCGCCCGGGTCCCGGTGGGCTTCACGATCGCGCACTATGCACGTAAACAAACTTTCGATCAAACGGGCGAGGGCACAGTTACGTAATTGGATGTGTTTCATGGCAAGGGCGACATAAACTCCAACTAGCCTCCTTTTCCCTGCAACCGCGGACACCCTGCAGACTCGGAGTAGCCGCAGGCGCAAGAGTGCCTTGGACGCCGACATAGGTAGATAGAGCTAGACGGCAGGCACGGACGTCCCGCGAGTGCGGTTAGACAGCGGATACGGTTGCGGACGCAGCTCCGTAGCAGATGCGCACAGCCCCAGATGCGGACACGCCGCGGATGCAGACACGCCGCGGATGCGGACATGTCGCGGATGCGGACACGCCCCGTCACGCACGAATGCGGATAACGCGCGGACGCGGATGATGAGCGGATACGGACACGCCTCGGATGCGGGTAAAGTGTCCGTGAGCATCTTTACAATCTTCAGCCACTGTAAGCTCTACCTCTGTCGAGTCGGCAAGACATCGAGTTCTGGGTCGACGACTCCACGTTGCGCAATATCGACAAGCTCGGCGTCTACACGCGCAATGTCGTGTCGTCTACTGCGAGGTCCTCCCTCCGGTAGCGGTAGCCACCCTCTCTCTCGCAGCAGAGGCGTCGCAGCACCGACTCATGCGGCGTGTTGAAACGAAGAGGCGGAACACCTTTCGAAGGACGAGTGTGTGCGAGGGACAGAAAGTGCAAGTCAGCGCAGCACGAAAAAACTTTCTTTGCAGCGTTGGGAATTCACTTCAGCAAGTGAACGTGAACCACTTCACCAGCCACGCAATATTGGTGAGGTGATTTGAAGTGAACACGTCACCCTACGTTTCTATCGTGAGCCTTTGTGAAGTGAACTAACTTCGGACCTCTCCCGGGCATGGGAGCCAGGCTGGGCCGGTAGTAGCCGGTCCAGGATCACAGAGCAAAAATTCACACAGTTGGGGTAGAAGCTTGGGAAAGTGCATGGATGGCGGACCGCCACTGCGCGCGGTCTTGTGCGAGGTCGTGCCACGAGTTGAAGGGGATGTCGCATTTCCGGAGTGCCTTGGCGAGCGACCTCCCTTACGTCATCTGCGGAGCCCCCGGTGGGCGCTTGGGGCGGACCCAAGACGAGAGCATCTTGCGAGGGAGTCGGGAGAAGGGCATGCGGGCGACGTGACCGGCCCAGCGGAGCTGGCGGCGCGTGACGTAGACGTCGATGGACTCGAGGCCGAGGCGCCGCCGCAGGATCTCCGTTGAGATGTGGTGGGACCAGGTGTGTTTCCGGGTCACACGACACATGACGCGGGCGCACTGCGCGTGGAAACACCGCAGCCGGCGGAACAGGACCTCGGTGAGGCACCACGATTCCGCACCGTGAAGGAGGATGGCCAGGACGAGCGAGACATAGACGAGGCGCTTGGCGCGAGCAGAGACGGAAGTGAACGCCACTTTTTTTTTTTTTAACGCCAGCGCCGGTCCCTGTCGCGCCCCGTCAGTTCCGTGCCCCCCGCGCGCTATTGCCTAGGTCTGGTGCTCTTAGATTCTTTGGCGTTTTGGGGCGAAGGAGGAGTAATTTTGGATGGGGTTCAGTGTTTCTTACTTTAGGCGATGTGAACGACCGACCTCGGTATCTTCGTCTGGTTCTTCCTCATCAACCTCCATCTCCAAAGAGTCTTCGGGGAATCATGGTGCTCTCGGCGTTTTTGAAAAACTCGGTCTCGTGTCCGAGGTCCCTGTACTTAATCCGGGCCGCCACCGCAATGAAGAAAGTCTTGTGCATGCGCAGCATACTGGCAACTTTGTCCGTCTCGTCCGCGCCGAGAAGCGTGTTTCCCTCCGTCAGGACAAGATTTCCAATGCTCAGGCTGCGCTCACAGTAGTAGCTCTGCGCGCCACGTGTACGAATTGAAAAAAACCCCTTAGAGGCTCTCGCCATGTCCGGAAGGAAGGAACCCATACTGCTCCTTGGTGAGCGGTCGATACAGCTTTCCAACGTCGAGCACAGCCAGAGATCTGTGAAGCCGACTTAATCATTCTTCTCAAGTTCAGGATAATGCTCTTTCCAGTTGCGCGATCTCGACAGCCTGATCCATTGAGTGAAGGCCTGTTCAAACTCCTCCACATTGAAATCGGGCATCTGGTTCTCAGGCATAGCAAAAGAAGGCACGTCGCCACTAATGTCGTCGTCCCAAGCGTCGGGTGCGTCGAGTGCCGCCAAGAGACTGCGGGCAGGCGCAGGCTCGGAGGGCGGCGCAGACTCGGAGGAAGTCTTTGCCTTTTCGTGGTGGAATGCAGTCCGTGCGTAAATCACATATTTTTCCTTGAGCAACTTCCTGGCCTGAGCTCTCTGATTGGACGACAGGTGCCGGCAGTTGATAGTCCGAAAGACAAGAAGGAAGGCAATCAGCTCGCGATCGTTGAATTCGTAGTCGAGGTGACGCACGTAGTTTTCATTATTCCCGCAAAACCGACGCTCACATTCGAGAATAGCCCGCTCAAGACAGATTTTGCCGGTCTCGCTTAGGTCGTCAATATCGACAGTCTTACGTGGCAAGGATTTCGCTGTTATGTTCGGGAGATCAATGACTTCTAGCGTCCCAGCTCGCAGAGAGACTCGATCATGTTGTGCTTGATCAATGCGGCGCACGCCCCCCTTATGGTATAAGTGTTCATGTTGCACGAAAACAACGGCCTCATCCGTTATAGCTAAAATCGCCTCGAATTCAGCCAACGCCACCCATTGCTCATCACTGATTGTCCAGGGGAGTCCAATGTTGGTAGCCGTGTACAGTTTGAGCACGTGGCGCATACGTAGCAAGGAACGAATAAGCTGGTATCGTGCCCGGAACCTCGTCTTATTGAGGTCGAGCTTGAGCTTCGGCGATTTATTTCCTCGGCTATAATGGCAAAAGCGCATGCAGATCCTTCAAACGTGTGCCGTAAGAAAAGAACCTGGCTCCATCGTGGGCACTGTTCAGCAGGTCCTGGCCAGCTCGGAATGGATTGATCACCTGCTTGCCTCTGGATCGTGTCAAGTCGCCACATGCCGCTGCCGAGATTTTTGAGATATCACGCATGTCACACGCTTCGACTTCAACAAAAAATTCTTCGGCGACGCCAATTGCAGCCCGGTCTTGAACAATGGTTGCGGCCGCCAAATCGATATCGATTCCCGCACGCTCCGCGACCGCAGAACGGAGCAGAGAAGCCGTGCCGGAATCGGTTCCGTCGTCAGCTGGAACGAGGCCCACGCGGGAACACCGTCTCAACGCCACTCCAATCGGGCCAGATGAAGGATAGGCCAATGGCCTGTCGCTTGAACTTATCCTTGAGTGTCCCGCCGTCATGTAGCACCTGGGCGAATGGATCGCCGAAAGCCGCTTCATAACACTCCGTAACGACGTGCTTCAAGATTCGAACAACAAAACAACGATATTCGGCGTCCACCCATTCATCAAACAGCGCCTTTCGAGTCATGAACGGGCACTTGACTTTCCCGCTAATACGCCTCAATTAGGTTGCGATGATCTTCGTCGTCAGTCAAAGGTGCGCTTGGAAAAAATCCGCTGCGACGTGTACGCGTAGTGCCGAGCCGAGAACGCCATCAGGGAAGAGTGCTTTTTTTGCCTGGCTGGGCATGGCCATGAAGTATCTCATAATATCCGATTTGCCCTTCGAGGCTGCCACAACAACGCCCACGGCCGTCATAAAAAACGCCCTCCTTTTCTTGGTCTGTCTTCTGTTTCTTGGTGAGCTGTTGACGTCCCAGCTCGTCGAATCCTCCTCCGGATGCGCTGACTTGAAGTGGGCAAGAGCCTTGGTCGTCTGCCACGTGCCTTTCTTGAAGTCTCTCGTCACCACCTTCAGGCGCTCCCAGCACAGGATACACACATGCGTCGTCGCCTTCCCACTGGTCAGTCAACGCGGTGGTCAGGATGATGTTCGTTCAGTCGACGCACGCAGTCCCACCACCACACCTTGGAAAAAAAAACCTGGTTGTTAATCGTCCACTTTTGGTGCCGGGCGTGTTTTCCACGTCACAACATCGACGTCGCAATCGGGTCGTTGTTGTGAACTTCCTCCTTCTGTTAACACCGCGTTTAAATTCCTCCTCATCATCAACATTATCCTCCACCTCCAGGTAGTGCGGCTCGACTTGGCTCATCAGACGGGGTCAGGGTCAGGCCGTCAGCCGAAGTGAATGAACGTGAAGTGAACATTGGACGAAGACTCGCGCGGTGTACGCGAGGGACGTAAGAGCTTTGGTGCGTACTCCGCCTTGATCACGGAGCGCAGATGTTCTTCGGCTTGGTACCTCGATTATGGGCTCCCGCTTTCATCCCGAGGTCGCACTGGACTGTGGCTGAGCGCTCGGGACCTGTCGAGTAGAACCGAAGGTCAACGACGCGCAGCCCCTGGAGCAGAACCCGTGGTAAGAGCGCTCAAGGAAGGCGCGTACTCTACTGTGGCGCCGCAGGACGAGTTAGATGGCAAAAGTTCGAGGGCTTTTTCACCCTTGCCCGCGAAAAGCCTTCGAGCTGCCGAGGCCGGGATAGCGCTTCTTGGCAAGCTGTAACCTGCACCCTCGACGGTGGTCGCGCCGTCGTTTCAGCGTTCGAACCGAAGGCCGGAATAATTCGAAATTGCGAACGTCTGCTTGGGGGCGTCGAGAGCTGCGAGCGTGGAGGCGGTCCGGAGCATCAAAGGAAGGGCGGCTTCCTTTGGCACGGCGACCACGGCGCCAGTGATCGTCGAAGAAGAAGAAGAAGAGTTGGATGAGCTTGACAGCCTTCGGCGGCGTGTCGTGTCGTGTCGTGTCGTGTCGTGTCGTGTCGTGTCGTGTCGTGTCGTGTCGTGTCGTGGAAGCCCCGCATTCTTGTCGCAGCGCCTTGAGCGGGGTAACTTTGCTTTGATCTTGTCTCGTCGCCCTTGTCCGACGTAGAGACAGACCTGCCACCGTGATCATCCTGCTCCTACCGAGAAAATAGCGAATTTTGTCCCTCGACGCCAGACGACCTCTCCGTTCACGTTTCTTGATTGCCGACATCCCGAAGAGAACAGGGTCGCTCATGGGAGCATGGTTTACGTACCCAGGGAGCATTAATATTGGGTACCTCTATGGCAGCATAAAAAGTCCAATGTTGGGAGCAAGTGCTTAACGGTGCGACATGGCTGCAACCCTGCTTGAAACCGCTCTAAGAAGAGGGACGCGCACTGAGGTGACGGTGCGTGGGGTGCTTGCAGGTTTTGGTGTGGTGTGTGAGTGCGCGCACAGAGGTGGGGTGGGGTGGGGTGGGGTGGCAGCCGAGCCTAGAATGGCAGCGCACACAAAGTTGCGGCCGCGATGTCGAGCAGGCTTCGCGCTCAGCGCCTCTCCGCCGTGCGCTTTGGCACCACGACCACGGCCGCGCTTGCGGAAGGGTAGAGGATAATCGTGTTTTCCGGGACTTGAGCGTGCTTGCGGGAGACCTCGACGACATTGCCGGGTGTCGCTGAGGTCGTTGGCGTGGTTCTGGTGCTCGCCGCTGAAGTGGAGCTCAACCTGACCGGCAGCGATGTGGTAAACGAGCTTCGCCTTGGCCGGGCAGCACGGCTTGTTCTTGCGGAACTCGCAGGCCAGGTATAGCGTCACCTTGCTCTATGATCTGCGCTGAGACCGATGGGCCGCGCGACTCCCCACCTCGAATGATTCAGAGAACGCACCTTGAATTCGTTCTTAATGGGCGCGGGTCGCTCGCCTGTCTCGTGCTTGCCGGTGTGGTTCTTGGTAGCGCTGATCTTGTAATCACCAGCGGCGGCGACTACTGCGAGCTCATGCTTACCGCTTGATACTGTGCATCGCGGCGTGTGGAGCGTGCCGTCCTTGTTGAGGCTTGGTGGAGGCTTCGGACAGGGGCTCGATCTCGTCGACCTCCTCGTTGTCGTCCACGACCTCCCAACCTGCTTCCATGGGCTCGGTGCCCACGAGCTCGTCGTCCTCCTCCTCGCCAAAGCGGAGCCGCCGCGCAGAGTGCGTCATCTCGACCACGCTCTCATCACCTGCATCGAGCGTCTCACCGCGGCGGCTGCGCTGCTGCGGCCGGGGGTTTGGAGTCGTTTGCTTGGATGGTTTGCGCGCGCGCTTTGCTCCTTGCGGTGCACCTCAACTCCGATGATGATGATGCTAGGTCCCAGCCGCTTCGCAATACCTGCAAGGCCTCATCATCTCCTTGCGTCGCACGCGTCGCGCGCCATGATTCTCGAGCACACAGGACGTTCAGTCGCACTCTTAAATTCCCGGTCAGTATCTTTTTCAAAGCAAACACCTCATTGAGTGGTCGCAGCGGTCGCTCCACCATGCTGACCGCTGATTCTTCTAGTCGTTTTTTTTTTTCGTGTCGCGTCATGCCACAAGGATCGATCACGACTTCAAGACTTCTTTGCTCCCATAGAGGAGGTACCCAATATTTGTGCTCCCTGGGTACGTACGTAAACCATGCTCCCCCAAGCGAATTTTCCCACCACTCGGTAGACACTTTCACGTCGCTTGATCGCCGACACTTCGTATCCCGAGGAGACGAGAGGGCCAAACTTTCTCGACCGACGCCACAGGAATTTATTATTTTCTTGATGCCACAGTCGCCGTAGTAGCAACGACCACAAGCACAAGAGCTCGCAAGCACGAAGAGAGTGGTCATCGACGCTCAAACACTGACACCAGTCGCCACCAGACCCGACCAGCGGTTCCCCACGCGCGCCAACGTGGTGTGTATCGGTTCCCTCATCTCTCTTCAGCGACAACATTTGTTGTGAGGCACTACTACGCGCCCTCGTTCGTGGCAGCAGTGCGATGCACTACGCGGTTGATTTTGCGGCGACGAATTCGACAAAGATCTTAATGACTGATTTCTTATTACCAATTGGACTCCTATATATCCTCCTCGGCAAGACCTTCACCGTCTCTTGGAAAGACGTATTCATACCGCCGCACCCTGGGCTGTCGCTGTCACCCGAGGTTTTAGCGCCGGGAGATCAAAAAAGCGAGCGCGGACTGGGTCCTAGAGTCTGCACCAAAATTTTCGGACGATAATACCAGACCTCCTGCGGGACACTACTCTCCCACATCTGCTTTCGACCGAAAACTACAGAACGGAGACCCATTCTCCCCGCCGAGGTCAATCGCAAAAGTCCGGCCGTTCTATCAGGAGCGGCCGCCAGCCCCTGGCGAACTCTCCACCACGGTTCTGCTGAACAGTTCCCTCCTTCTCGGAAAAAAAACTCGCCACCCAAATACCCAGAATCCGAAGAAGCTCCCAACGTCGGCGGCGCTCGCGTGGCAAGCTCAACCTCGGAGCCTCCACCACGGCAAGATACCCTCGAAGAAGCCCAGTGAAAGCTCAAAGAAGCCAAGGCCGAGGAGTGCAGAGTCGCCACGCCTCTCGAAAAAAACCATCGGCTGCCTGCCGCTTTTCCCCGTTCAAGCTTCCGACGACGACGACGACGACGACGCAAGCGTCCTAGTCGCCCTAAGACACTCCTCTAACCTTCGGTTCTAAGTTAAGTTTGGGCGCCCAGCAGGACCATCCGGAAGCACAGAGCTCACGAGGTCTCGGGGTGTCAGATTATTTTCAGAAACTCGCGCACCCACAAAAAAAATTACCCCCCTCTAAGCGACCGTTTTCGTGCGCGGAGAGATGACCCTCCACGCCGTTCAGGACTTGGACGAAAAAAATAATTGCACCATTGTTTTGAGGCGTTTTGTTGCAGGTCGAGTGGCCGAGCACATCGCTCGCAATTAATTTCGAAGAAAAAAAATAATAAATAAAAGGTGGTACGCCGCCGTTTTGTTGTTAAACAATTATAACAACACAGAGACGAATCAATCCCTAAGCCTTGTTCAGCAGCACAACTTTAAACGCGTCATGCATCTTTCACGAAGGGGTATGCTGCGACTCGCCATTCCTTGCTGTTGTCATACCTCGCACAACTCTGATCTGATCTGCGAGGAAGGAATTTCCCATTGATTTCCTCTCCATCCGACTTTGTCTACGTCCATGCCTCTATACCTCTGCCATTTGACCACGCGACCATCAAGAAGTGTTTGAGCAATCAATCCATCAGTGGCATCACTACCTCAAACTTCTTCCATATTTGCATTAATCAAACTATAAAACTCGGCGGGTAGTGAGAGATTAAGGTGCATCCTGGTGTAGCCTTAGAAGTTTCTATTGCGGCCTCACCAGAGCAGAGTTAAAATCCTCCCGCGGGGGATGAGACCCATCGATCGATCGATCGATCGATCGTGGAAGCCACACCGCGCTGCTCCTAAACTTGATCGTGTTCTTCGAACACTCCGCGTGCCACGGCATTCAAAAATCCGAGGACGTCGCTTCGAAGATTCGAGCACGCACAACGAGCAACAATTGCAGCCTCGGACGGCCAAGGGATGTCATAAAAATTCTGCCACTGGTGGGTGCTCTTCACCGCACCGTTGCGGTCAGCATCCCGTCGTTTGCTTTTCTTTTCCCGGCAAGATGTGAGCGAGAAAATCGACAAAACGTGCAATTAAATTGAAACTATTCTGGTCTCGTCGCGTGCTCTCTTGCCGACCACGTTACCCAGCACGCCTGCCTGGCCTGCAGCCCTTTTTCGACGACCTCGACCCCTACTACGCGGCGCTGTTGCCGGCCGCGGACCCATTTTTTTGCGACGCGCCGCCTGCGTCGGTTGCGCGGCAAAATGGGAATCATGGCGCTCGCGTCCCGCTGATGCGGCTTTCGCTCGGACCGCCTCTGCGCAGTCTGCGAGCCGCTCGCACCCTCGGCGTTACTCTTTCGACGCAGCCAACGCGAGCTCGACGACGTCCCAACCAACGCGCTTTTCTTTTTGTGGCGCTTGGGGCCGTTTGCAGGCGGACGCCGGGCCCATTATGGGCCGCGCCAGTGTACAATGGGAAGGGGGGAGGTGTCATCTTGACATCCTCACCTGCGCTTCCACCGAAGAACCCAATATACCACGTGTCTTCTTGCTCTTATTACCCTCATTTTTTATTGTCCGATTTTCGTGATGGCGTGAGGTGGTTGCGCTGAGATATATCGGGCGTGTGGTGGTTTCACCCGCGGTTCGGCGGGTTGGGAGAAAGGGTTGTCGAGGCCTCTGGTCCGGCGCCAAGAGGGGCGGGTATCTGAGAGAAAACCACTACAATTACGCACAGGCACACTTTCAGGAAGCCCCAAGACGCGCACAGAAACGCCAACTTGTTGCCCCCCTACTAGTCTCCCGGCCGCCGCCGGGTCCCTGCAGCGGCGCCCGGACAGTTAGGCTAGCGCCTTGCCGTCCCCCACTCATCCCCCCCGCCAATCAAAGCTGCTTTGATCAGCGCACGCTCTTTTGACTTTACTCCTAAACCCTTAGTTGGTAGCCTTAGTGACCCTAGACCCTTTATACTCTGGGGCGCCCTCCGACCGCAGGAGCTTTTTGGACCCGGCCGAGCAGGACGACACACTCCATACACGCGGCTTCAAGGCCGGCCGGCGGCGTATGTCCTCCTCTCGTCGCCCGCGTCCTACTCCCACATTCCGCAGTGGGCGGCGGGCTAACACGGCAAGTGTGTAAGTCCTGCCGCTCCGCTCCGCTCTTTATGGGGATGGATAACCTTGGCGCAGGACTGCCTGCCTGCCTGCCTGCCTGCCTGCCTGCCAAGGCGTCTTTTACCGAGCGAGGGAAATTGTCGGCGGCGCAATGCAAATGAATGACCACCACCACCTATGGCTCTGCGATGATCCGACTTTGAAATGAAAATGGCCTCCGTCAGACAAACCGGGGCACCGACCGGTCTGGAAGCCGCCGCACGCCGCCCCTCCTTTTTTGGGTGTAGAGATACAAAATTCGATTTAGGGTTAGTGCAACCCCTATCCTAGCTAGGGTTAGCTCTCTTACTTTTAACACTTTTTTTTTTATTGGGGTCGTCGCAATTAGAGCAACGACATTGACTTAAATGGGTTCATTTTAGCTTAATTTGATTTATAGGGGCTTAATTCAGAAACTCAGTTAGATGTGACTTAAGTAGAGCAACTTTTTTGTCTTAGATAGAGGAAAATAATGACTTAGTTACATCGATTTTTTGTGCTTAGTAAGAACGATTTAGGTGGTGCATGATACTAACCCTTAAGTTGATTCTAACTTAGTAATGTAATGCATCAAACTAAGCTGCTATAAATAGGTCACACTTAAGTCGTTGTTGTCAGCACGGTGTAGCTGGCTCCCTTGCCCTGGTGGCTATCTGCATGGTTGCTGTTGTGGACGTACGCCTCGCCCAGGCATCTGTCCCCTCGGCGTAGGTTGGCACCTGTTCGCCTCTCGGGCGATGGTGGACCTACACCTTGCGCAGGTACCAGTCCTCCCGGCGTAGGTTGGCACCTGTTCGCCTCTCGGGCGATGGTGGACCTACACCTTGCGCAGGTACCAGTCCTTCCGGCGCAGGTTGGCACCTGTTCGCCTCCTGAGCGGGCCGGTTGGAAGCCGGAACGTTAGCTATGGGACGGGTTATGGCCGGGGGACGCCTAAGAAAAAGTCATCGGCGCGATGGTTGTCAGCCAAATCGCGGTCTCCGTATCGCATGGCGACAGGCGTCAACTCTCCCCCGACGCTCCTTTCAGCGCCTCTCGTCTGAAAAAAAAAATCCCTGGCGATTCTGATCCCGCGAGCTTAGGCGTTGGGATTATTCTACGCCTCATGCACTGCGCTGGCCTATCGTTAAATCTATTCTACGCCGCATGCGCTGCGCTGGCCTCTCGTTAAATCGTTAGTCGGGGGTCCACAAGGCGATCAGGGAAAGCGTGCGCGAGAACCTAGGGTCTAGGCGTCGACGGCCGGCATAGGCGGCAGGGGCAGCCGCCAGTAATGGCCATAGGGGTCGTTGACATTACGACGCGCCGGTACGCGTTGAGCTCGTCGTAGTCGGGAGCGCGACGAGCAGCCACTGCGATGGTTTCACTGGGACGGACGTGGTTTAATTCTGCCCAGCTGCGTACCCGCCAGCGAAGCTCCATGCCGTAGCGCGATTCGCCGTGATGTTGTTGTCGGGGTCGCCCGCCGTTCTTGGTCGCTAACGGGCCGTCGGCGGGCAGAAGTCGGTGGATGGAGTCGGACGGGCAGCCCCAGCGCAAGTCCCATTAACTCAAAGGAAGAGCGTCCTTGCGTGGGGCTTGGGGGGGTCTAGTTCTCGAAGTAGCATGTCTACAGGAGGAGGCTCGGCGTAGTCGAGCAATTTGCATCGGGCTTTTCGCGGCGGAAGCTGCGGCGAGAAGTCGAAGGGGCCACCGACGGTGGCTGTGCCACGAGCACGGATTTGCCGAAGGGGTAGAGGACCTGCAGAAGTCAGTTAGTAAGCATCGGCTGACGGTCAATCGTCATCCTGGGCTTACCTTGTCTACGGGCGCTCCCTAGAAGGATTGGCAGGCGGCTTGGCAGACAGCCAAGTAGCACGCGATTTCTCGGCGGCGGCGCGAAGCGAGCGCGTGCGTCCGGCGGCCTAGTGAGCTGCGAGGTTGTGGAGAATTCGATGACAGTCGACTCACGGATCCAATAGCCGTCGGCTGGTCCTGCAAAATGGCTTTACCCAAACGACATATTGCCTGAGACGCACGTTGGCTGGTAGGTAGTAGCCCACGGCAATCTCGCTGGTGATGCGACGGTCGCCTCCCCATTCGTGGGAGTCGGCAGTGGAGCCGTCGTCATACTCGACGACGACGTACGTATTTGACTGGCGGTGTTCGACCTTCGCAGTACCTGCGAGATAGTCGCTCGGGGACTTGTGCTCCACGAAGTTCTTATCGGTGGCCACGACTCGGACGGAATCGCGCTGCTCGTTGATGAGTTCGTCGATCAAATTCTGCAGTTTGGCTTGGGCAGAGTGCTTGGCAGAAGTGGTCGTGGGAAACCAAGAAGAAGCAGCGCTGGCTTCTTGAGACACCGCAGGATCCTGCGCGTCTCCAACAACGTGGGGCATCGAAACGGGCTGGTCACCATCTTTACGGAGTTGTCCAGCGTCCGGCTTCTTCGGAAAGCGCAAGCTGGACCCGGGAGGGTCTGCAGCCGGACGCTTGCCTGCGCGCGCGCGTGCCTTGTTGTTTGAACGCTTGCCTGCGCGCGCGCGTGCCTTGTTGTTTGAAGCGCCGTCGTCGATCACGTCGGCATCGCCGATATTCAGAGTCGGGATCGCGCCGACGGAGTTGGCGTCGAGCTCGGTCTCCGTGTCCTCCTGGACGGAGTTGGCGGCGAGCTCGGCCTCCATGTTTTCCTTCTCATGATCCAGTTGATCCTGCGCCAGCGCCGCTGCTGCTTCCTCATCCGCTTTGTCTACCTCCTCGTCCTCCTCGTCCTCCACGCCTGTGGAAACAGTAAGAGATGTTCCAGACTTAGCTCTGCACCTGAGCCTTTCTGCTGCGACGGGACACCAGCAAGTCCGCTGATTATGCCCTTCTTTGCTTTCTGCGTTTTGCGCTGCATCTTTTTAAATTCCTGGCCTCGTCCACGCTTGGTCTTGACAATCTGCGCTCGAGCAGGGTCCTCGAAACGCTGATGCTTCTTAGGCCGCCCTGATTGCTTCGGCTTGATACAGGGTGGCAAGACAGAGTCCTGCAAGTCGCCACTTTCGAGTCGCCCCTGATATGCGGCTTCGACGTCATCTTTGTCCAGAATTCGAATTGGCTCCAGGCCTTCGTACTGAAAACTGTGGTAAACATTGGTGCACCACCTCGGATAGAGGCTGGCGGGATCCTCAGCTCGCGATTCCTGGGCGATGATCATGCACCCACATGGCAGTCCCGTAGTCGAGAAGCGGCCGCAAGCGCAGCTGAAAAAATTCACAGATGCCTGGCATCCATAGTCAGCTTCGTTAATGAAGTCTCGGGGGCCAATGATGACCGAGTAAATCTTCTCGCGAGCATTGTCGGCCAAGGGCCATTTAATAGCAAAATGACCTTCGTCTTCGCTGACCATACGCACAGTACACACGGCTGCGCGCTGTGTCACCAGATCCTCGTAGGCTGCCGTTCGGCGAAGTTCCACGCGGAAGTGTCACGTGGCTAAGTCCAGTCACAAAAAAAGTGTCTGTTCGATCAAAATAAGCTCAGGTAGATGTCCTGGCTGCGACATTTTTGATTCAAATGTAACTTTGTTTGATTCAAATGCAAATTTGTTTGATACAAAACAACTTACTTTGATACAATAAAACTTAGTTTGATACAGTTACACTTCATAGCACTTGCGTCAGACGCATCGAGCTATTCTTCGCCTCAGCCGCGGCAGCGAGAAGTTGATTGAATCGCTGGCTTGTTTCCTTGATGGCGACGAACAGCGACCTCGGCATGTTGGTCAGCCGGGCATTTATGTTCATGTTGTTGTGCGACTCGGCCATGTTTGTCGTCGTCTTGCTCATGAGGTTCTTCCCCGCGTTTAGAGCGCTGAAGGTGATCTTGGCTCGGTGCTTCGAGGCGGTGTCGTTGGCGGTTTTCAGGCGGTGTGTGAGCTGTAGAAGCGGAGTGAGCAGCACTCTGGTTGATACTTACCCATTCCTTTGCCAGTCTCGACATCTGGCCACGAGCCCGATCCATCTCGTGGATTGTCGTTGCCGTCGCCCACTCGCGGTAGTTCTCGCCGTCACCCGGCTTGCCTGACTTGGAGCAGTTCTCTCCGCCGTGGTTACCTGCACGAGAGCACTGTCAAATGGCGCCGCCTTTCGGTCTAGGGCATACTGCAGCCAAGAAGCTCTGCCGCCGGCATGACCTACGGCGCGCGCGAAGCTGAGGATGCTGAAGGTTGTATCCCATCGTACCTTTACATGCGCGGTGATGCCGCCCTTGCAGCATCGGCGACGGAGATGTGGCGACGGCTCTTGAGCTCCGGCATCAGGTTGGCGCAGAACTTGTTGTTGAACATAGTCGCCGTCGTGGCATTTTCAGTGTCGTTGAACAGTGCCATTCCAAGCGTGACGATACGATCATTGGCGTCGGCGGTGACCCGGGAAAAAAGCGTGTCGTCTAGCAGAGTGTGCGCCGCGTCTACTTCCGTCCGCGGGCTCCAAAGGCCTGCTTTGGTGAATCGATCCGCGTGTGGCACAGTTATTAGCCAGCCTGACACAAACTTGACGTCTTCGAACTCGGGGTCAATGAGCGAGCTGCTCGGGAAAGTCCACTTGCTTTTCGTCGAAGTTCGAAGCCTGGTTTTCCGCCTTCGCGAAGTCCTTCTTGCACCACCGATTAATGAAGCGGGCCTCGAGTTCCTGCTGTGTCGAGAGGAGGATCTTGACGCGGAAACCTTGATTCTCGGCGAGATCCTTGAGGACGAAGATCCTTTACCCTGCGCAAACACCACGTATACATTCATGAATGGTACAGCATGGCGATGTTTCAACATAATATTCGATAGGTCGAAATTGTCGTAGTTTGACTGCTGAAACCGGCTACACATGGCTGAAAAGAATGAACACCGGATTGTTACGGCCCAGTACTCCGCATCCCCGACCCAGTTCTTGTACACTAATTTCTTTGATGTTCTGAGCATGCTTCGGACATACTTCGCAGTACAAATATGGCTTGAGAATCGCGACGAGCACCTTGTTCGTGACGTCGATCTCGGTCTTTTTCTCGAGGTTGCCGCCTTGTTGGCCGTCGATGGATGCTAGGACGGCGTCCTTGAGAATGTTTTCAAGGTGCCTGGCCGAATAGTTGTTGGACTTGGCCTCGGTGGCCGTTGGCTTGAAATCCCCAAAAATGCAGGCGTGAGGTACGGCGGCCGTGCACGTGCCGGCAGGGCCGCCGTCGCACCCGCGTGGGACCTGGAAGACGCGTAAGAACTCGCAGTCTTTGGACTTGCAGACAATGTCCATCCGCCGCTTTGTGGACCTGGAATTCTCGAGAGAAGGTAGCCGTCTTTCTCGGCTTCCTCCAGGACGTTTTTAACTGAAAGTCCCACTTTGATTTGAAGCCATTCCCCACGGTCACCACCACCTCGTGGTCGATCTCCCTCAGATGAGCCGAAATTTCCGCGGCTCGCGGCCTTCGTAAGTTTCAGTGTGCAGTCGCGAGACTTGCCTGTCCTCCTCACAAGGCCTTTTCCTTCGGTCTTCATTCACAGCCTTCTCGAACGCCAATTGAATGTCATCCTCCCGCCGTGCCTCCATGGCGCTCCCACACTTCCCTGACCTGTCAGCCTCGCGAACAGGCTACCGTTTCGTCGCAGCGCGGTGCACAATCCACAGGGGTAGTGCGCGGGTGCCGCTCGTCGTCGTCGCGTCCGAAGACTATGCGAAGAACACGACATTCTCGTCGTATCCCGCATGAATCGCGAGTCCATCGAATAAGCCCGCGCGCAGTACGGACAATCTCCTGCGCGGAGGGCGCCTCAAGAAAACGTCGGAGATCCCCTCGGAACCGAACGGAGAGCCACCACCCGAAGAAGAAGACCTATAACAAGCGCGCGTGGGCGGCCAAGCGATTTTAGTACATAACTTCTGTGACCCGTGCCAATGCAGCAGTTCTCGGGGCGGCGAAGTTTCGCCATGCTGTGCGTGCGGGTAAATTTTGGTGCACGTCCCAACGCTCTAATTAAACCACGGATCTAACTAATCCGCCCTTGCCCTAATTGCGATTTCCCCCTTTATTTTAACGAAGACCCTATGTTATTCACAACAAACAAACACGGTGCTTTCTAGAGACAGATACGAGGGCAGTACCCTCTCACTCTGGTGAAGGGTCACAACAACAGAGTTGAAACGACTGTTCTCTAGGGTGGGTGGGAGGGAGGTGCTTCCCATCATGATAATAGTACAGTAGGATCTCAACCCCCATAAAAAAGGGGAAACCTAGAAGAAGTCGTCGAACTGGTCTTCGTAGTGGTCGTACTCGTCGCCGCCGGTGGCAGCGCCGAAGTTGTCGTCTGCCTTTTTTTGCATATCTAGGAGTTCCTTTTTTGATTTTTTTTTTGATTTAGCCTGGGTCGGTTTCTTGACGGCTTTGACCTTGGCTTCCTTCTGCGCGTTGAGTAACTGGACCTGCGAACAAGCACCACGTCACAAACGAGATGCTAAAAAATGACAACCGCCGCACGCCGCGTCGCGGTACGACGAGCACCGCGCGACGCGGTAATAACGCTGCGCGCAACGATCTCGGCGATGTCGGGAGGCTCGAGCTTGTCCTCGACGGACCGGAGAAACTCCTTGAGAAAGGCCAGGACGTGATTCCGTTTACTTTCCGACATTCTGTCAGAAATCGATAGAGCGAGCTGCAAATGATCTTTGAGATCTTTTAACTTTTCCTCCAGCTGAACGGCCCCGAACAACTCGTTGGTCAACGCGTTGTCCCCCTCTTCCACCAAACGTCGTTCGCGCAGCTTTTTTTCTTCGGTGCTTTCCTCGTTGTCGAGGACCTCGTTCAACCGCGCGCTCTTCAACGCCGCCGCCTTCTCCTCGTGCCGCTTCTTCGTTGCCTCCGAAAGGGTCGGCTTCTGCGGCCCCCGCACCACCTCTTCTTCTTCCTCCTCCTCGTCGTCCCAGGCAGTCGGCGGCGCAGGGCTTACCCCCGACAACGTCGCCGGCTCGAACTCCTCATCTTCCCAGCTATCCATCGCTAACAGGGTTAGGATTTTACTTTTTCATTTTAATAACCACCCGACGGACGGGCCTCGAGCGAACGACGGAGATCGGTCGACGTACCAAACTCCGACAAGCAACGGAAAGCTCGAGAGTGATTTTTTGCAGAGTCACGCGCCCATCCTGGAGATCCGATTCGACGATGGACCTCGAGGGTTGTTGGTCACCAGAGCCTCGACTTGGCGGTTCGGCGCCTTCTCCGGTGCCTCTCGATCGATCGATCCTTGTCGCGACGGCTCTTCTTCTTCGGCGGGCAGCTTCGTGCTGAGCCCTCGCACTGCTCATCCTTGCGCCGGCGCTTCGCGGTCGACCCGCTTGCGCCGTTTTTTAATCGACCTGCGTGCTACGCTGGGCACGGATTGAGTCACCACTAGTCCGGCCAAACACACGATCCCCCTACCGCGGGCAATGACACCGGAGATAGATGCTCGAGATGTTGCTTGCTTGCTCGAGGGGACAGAAGATTCTGCCGTGGTGGTACTTGGCGCCTCCAAATTGGATTTCGCAGCCGTCTTGAGCTCGTCTGTCTGGTTCGGTTTTGGCCAGCTCGCCGCCGTCCAGTCCGCGTAACGCGTCGCCCGACCATTGTCGTCGAAGGTGTGGAGGCAGCCCTCGCCCCTGGCCTTCTTCACGATCTCGAGCATGACACCCTTGATCTGCGGGTCGAGCTCGCCGAAAAAAGATGATGTCGCGGATCGACCAGATCTTCTTGTCACCCGCGGACTGAGCGTTTCGTCGATGACTCCGAGTGGGCGGCCGAAAACTCCTGGTAGGCCTCGATCTCCTCATTATTGACGTCGAAGGCCTTGTAGTCTCGAGAGTCGCCACCTTGTCCGGGTTGTAGGTGCAAGTGCGGCGCACGATCGATCGGCGCCACGTCCAGCCCTCGAGCTCCGTAGGAGGCTGCTGCGAAGAAACGGAAAGGGACGATAAACTTGTCTTCTATGACGGCGCGGACGTATAATAAGGCACCTCTTTGGAGGCGAGGGTGGCGTAGCGTCGTGTCCTCGCCATTCTTGGTCGTGACGTGCGCCGATCTCGATCCTACGTCCACGTAGGCGAGGCGTCCGTGGCCACCGAGCTCGACGCCGCCAGATTCGTTGAGCTCCAGAAGTTTGTTCCTGGAGTGGGCCCGTCTCGCCGCCGCAAACTCCGTACTCGGTAGTAGTTCGAGAGGAGCCGGCACCGGCGCCCTCGAAGGCACCCAGATCACGCGCCCCCCGCTCAAGCTCTTCGACTCGCTTTTTTTTGCAGCCGCCCGACCTCCTCCTCCTCGCGCCCTTCTTCGTCGGCGAAGAGACCCACTCAAAGCTGCTCGCGGTTGAGCTTGTTGACGTCGGCATAGCTGGACTGGAGCTTGCGATACTCAATCGGGTTCGAACGCGAGAGCCGAGAGGACGGGTACGTCTCTCGGCGGCCGCGGCCGCTTCCTTGCCCACCTCGTCCGTCTGCTGCCGGGCGGCTTCGACCTCACCAATCTTGGAGCTTCTTTGCGTCGCGGTAGAGCTGCTGCTGCTTGGACTCGACGTGTCTTTGTGTCGGTTGATCAGCACCTTGAGCCGCTCCTCCTCTCGAGCCGCGGCGACACGGACAGCCTTCTCCAGCTGCAACTCGGCCTGCTCTCGGCGCTCCTCCGCCGCCGCAGCCACCACCTCAGCGTTGAGAGCGTCGTCGTGCGCTGCGTCGCCGTCTCTCTCCGCCTGCAAGGCGCGGTCGGACTGCGACTCGAGGCTGGCGCGCAACGTCGCTAACTTCATCATCATCATCTTCTTCTTCTTCTTCTCGAGTTGCGACAGCTGTCGCTCGAGCTCCTTCTTGGTCGGGCTAGGCGGCGGCGGCGGCCCATCCAGCATCGACTTTTTTCTGCTTCGGCAAAGGACCAAGGCGGCGGCGGCGGACTGAGAGATATGCCGCGCGACTCGAGCCCCTGCAAGCCCGTTCGTGATGGTGTTCACCGTGAACGTCCTTAAGCTCGAGTCGTAGTGCAGCGATTCTGGACGTGCCGTCGTCGCACTCGTGGACGTTAAGGCGGGGCGATAGATCCTCGAAGACGTGGACCGCGTCGCCAGCCCGAATGTCCGCGTTCAGATGCCGCACGTCGGAGAGTCGGACTGATTGCGTGCACCTCGCTTGAACAGGCGTTCTTCGTTGGCGCGAAGTCAGTCAGTCCTTCCGGCAGACAGCCGAGCACTTTTGCTTAGAAAAGGTAAGTTTTTCGCCGACAGAATCCTCCCCAAGTCGAGGGACTCCCCCGGCCCAGCGCCTTGGAGTTTGTTCATGCAGCAAACTGGCGCCGCGCAGCGGGCTTCTTCGCAGCCTTGGCCGGCGGTCGCGGCTCCCCTCCGACGTTTTGAACACAGTTTATTTGCCCGTGGCGAGCCGCGGCATGTGGCCGAGTAGAGATCTGAATTAGGGTTATTATTAGTACCTCCTATTTTAGTGGGTAACTTTGCCACCTTTTGACATATCGGTCGTCGGGTCTTTGAGTTCTTGGAGCTTTGGCTCGTAGTAGACGATGTTCAGGAAGTGCTTGCCGAACTTGCGGTAGACACCCTTGTAGTAGACGTAACGGCCTTGGAAATCTGGCGTCTTCCCGGCGTTAGAGTGGTTGTCGGGGTCCTTGTCGTATTCGTCGATACAGTGGGGCTTAGGAGAGCGTCAGCGAGATCCGTTTGATCCGCGCAGGACGGATTCCCACGCGTAGAAGCAAGCCCTGTAGGAAGTACTGAACTTCCGGCATCAGATGTTCGACGAACGACGACATGACGCGAAATGAAAGCATCTGGTGGGGTGTGACTTGAGCGTTGTCAATTCGAGGCGGCGCGGCTAGGGGGGTCAGTAGAAAGGTGTTAACCTTGGACTTGGGATTTTTGTGAGCCGGAGTATGGAGGCGGAGCCGCAGCAGCGACGGCAGGTGGTGGTGTCCCTTGTGTTGCTTGCACCACTTGGGTGGACGGACAATGCGCTTGTTTGAGCCATTATATATCAATCAAGCGAGTTTCTTGGTCTTGCATCTCTTGTTTATGCCGAGCTTCCTACGGTTCTTGAGCTTGTTGTTTGTTGCATGTCTCTTTGGTACTTGGCGGCTTCTAAGCGAGCTTCTCTTATCTCCTTCTGGAGTAGTTCTTGAGTGGTTGGCATTTTGTTGCTTGGGTTCAGGAACGTCAGGTCAGTGAGCGGGGGGTTGTCTGGGAATCGAATCCTGAGGCTCTGCTGATACCGGGACTGGTGCCTAATACCTAGAGAACAGTAATCAGAACTGTGTTACCCTTCAGCAGAGCGTGAGAACAGTGGTATTCTGTCCTCGAATCTGTCTTGTAATCGAGGACAACAGCCGGTGTGTGTGTGAATAACATAACACAGCGTTTTTTTTTTTTTTCTTAAATCAAAGGGTAGCAAAGCTAACCACTAAAATAGTGGGTACTAACCCTAATTCAGATTTTCTATCTCTATCGAGACACCGCCCATCGTACAGCTTGTTGCACTCCGCCACGGCGGCTCGCCCGTCTCCCGCAGCCCAGTCTCTCGTCACCGGCCTCAGAACAAAAGAGTCTCCCCGCCACCTCCTCGTAGACGCTGCTGCTGCTCTCGGGATGCTCCGGTCTTTCCCACCATGCCGCACGAGCTCGACGATAGAGGATTTATCCGCCCGCGTCGCCCCTTGGGGCACCGCACCGCGAGGGGCACCGTGAGGAGACTGTCTGCCAGGGTCCGGCGATTCCTCTCTACCCCCAAAAACATTTCTTGTAGCGCACCGGGATTTGTTTGTCTTTAAATATCGACTGCTAAGAGGGGGGTGTGTGTGTGGAGCATGAAGGATGTGGCTGGGTTTGTGGGGTATTGTTTGTCTTTAAATGTCGACTGTTAAGAGGGTGTGTGTGAAGATGTGGGTGTGTGGGGTATGAGGGATGTGCCTGACGGGCGGAGATAAGTACGCGGGACCTAGTCGGTTTTGTCTTTAAATGTCGACTGCTAAGAGGGGGGTGTGTGTGGGGAGCATGAGGATGTGGTATGTGGGGTATGAGGGATGTGCCTGACGGGGAGATGCGGGACCTAGTCGGTATTGTTTGTCTTTAAATGTCGACTGCTAAGAGGGTGGTGGGGAGCATGAAAGGATGTGGGTGGGTTTGTGGGTATGAGGGATGTGCCTGACGGCGGAGATAAGCACGGACCTAGTGGGCATGTTTGTCTTTAAACGTCGACTGCTAAGAAGGGTGTGTGTGGGGAGCATGAAGGATGTGGGTGGGTTTGTGGGGTATGAGGGATGTGCCTGACGGGCGGAGATAAGTACGCGGGACCTAGTCGGGGTCATCGCCGAGGCGTGGGGCAGGCGAAGAGAGGACGGGCCCCGCCCGTAGGTCGTACGCATGCTGCCGCCGGACGTATGTGCGACGAAGGGTGACGTCCTGCTGGGATCGGGCGGCCTGGGCGGGGTTCCCCGAGGCGGCGACATGGGTGAGGGCGGTGAGGGCACAGCGAGCCCGGCCTAATGCGTTGGCGATCCCCCACTCACGGTAGATGCGGCGAGTTTGGGCCGCCTTTGCCTATGTGAAGTTGGCGCAGCCGCTTTCCACCCAGGTTCGCGCAGCGATGCGCTCTGCGCATGTTTGGGCGAGAGTGTGGCACGCCGCGCTGGCCTCACCGAAGGCACCAAAGATGAGGCCGGCGACGGTGCCGTAGCTACGTAGCCGCTGTTCGACAGGGCCCAAGAAGCCAGGCGGTGGTGCTGTACCCGGCTGGGGGATGATGGCGTCGATGCCGCGGGCGTGAGCGAGGTATTCGGAGTGGACTTGCGCTGCGCGCCGATCGACAGGCGACGGGTGGGGGGGATGGAGGGCGTGGGCGGTATAGAACGAACCCCATGCATGTGACTCGGGTTTTGATGTCGTAGAGTTGCTCCTTGTTGTCGAGCGTGGTGAGGATGTCTGGGACGACTTGACGTCGGGCGAGATTGCCTCGGTACCGGCCGTAGAGGCGCGTGCGAATGGTAGGGGCGACGACGTCAGCAAAGATGCCGAAAACCTCGGACAGGGCTGGGATGCCGGCCTCTTTGACGCTGCCGTGGACGCAGTCGAGCTGGCCGTCATGCCAGGTGGTCCGCGCTCCTCCGCGGTTGACAAGGTTGGCCTGCGTGAGAAGCACCTTGCCGTGAGCGTCGAGAACGACGTCAGTGCCCAGAATGCGAGTGCCCACGAGGCCCAAACAAGCTGGAGAGGGGTAGCCAAAGTACTGGGCACACATCTCAGCCCAGCAGCGGTTGGGGATGTGAAGGCCAGAGCTGGGCCACGAGCTGATGAACGTGGTCGAGAAGCGATCCCACGAGGACGCCGCTACTCGAAGTGCTTCGGTGATGGGAAGGGTGGCCGCAAGGCGCTGGAGTGCAGTGGCCCGAGCTGTCTCGCGCTGGGAGGTTAGAGCACGCTGGAGTTGGGGTATGAGCACGGGTGTCGAGATGGTGGGGTCGACGAGGACGCCCATGGAGACGAATTCGTGGGGGAGAGGACCGTCGACGAGATGAACGTTGGCGGGGTCGCCGGAACCAGCGCCGCCGTGGGAAGCCAGCGTGGTACGGAGATCAGCCCGAAGTCCGTCCCACGCAGTCTCGAGTGCCCGCCCCAGGCGGCAACCGGATGCGAGGAGGTGGTGCCAACGGTGCAACTCGTCGGTATTGTTTGCCTTAAAGTTGGATGACCATCTTCTTTGTGGCAAGAAAGAAAAGAAGCTCTCTTCGCGCGGAAGATAATACACTTCAACTGATTACTCATCATAACGTTCTCGGTTGTTGTTGTTGCCACTAACGTTTGATTGGTTTCTTTTAGGCCCTAAAATTTCAAATACTACCACCGAAAATTGGCTTATTACGGTTTGAGTATTGAGGCCCGAACGAAACACAAAACGGCCGTTAACGGCCACTCAAACCACATCTCTTTGATGACGTCCGGCGGCCTCCATTAATAAGATGGATAACGCCCAAATACTAATACCCGTTGTTGTCCGATGTTGTTTGTTCACGTCTTTGGCCGCCGCCTCGTGGTGGCTTGCTTCGCGTCGGATGGTCGCCAAATTCCGCGGATATCCATCGAAAGCTGCTGTTTGGCTCGCTTTTTGTTCGACTTATCCTGGCGGTCCGGGCGAGAACGAGGTCGCGGCCTTCGCGATGTTCATCTTTGGCCATCAATCCCGAACGGCGAGGAGGTAACCGAAGGCGCAATCGACTATGTTCTCTCTAAAACGCGTGACAAGGACGAGAGTGCAGCCATTCGATTCGATCCAGTGTGTGACCGGCCGTTTGTTCCCGGAGTGGTGGTATCTCTCTTTGGATGCTCTCGCTGGTGGCGATCCATCGCGGACATGCCAAATGTCTCTTAGGTCTGGCCGATTGTTGCCGAAACGGTGAGAGCAATCAACCGTCAGTTCCGACAAAACCGAATGAACAGTTCGAGGCGGAGTTCGCATAGATCCGTCCGTGGCTGCGTAGGCGCCGTCGATGGGATGGCGGTTTGCATCATCCGCAAACCGCATTCGCGAGAGTGCGGCGGCAATCACTACAACCGCAGGAGCTTCTACGCCAACAACCTTCAGGCCGCGATACGAAGGGGAAGTTTCGTTTCTCTTCGGCAGTACCGGGGGAGTACGTACTCGCGACCCCACCGCTTTCGACGCGAGCTGGCTCGGTATGGAGCTCGACGCTGGGCAGATGTTGCAGTACTGGATTGCCGGGGACGCGTCGCCTACCGTGCCAGCGAATTCGTGGTCGTGTTCCGAGGGCGTAAACTAGACAACACCTGGAAAGACTTGTGGCATTTCAACTATCACCATCGAGTGTGCCTTTGGCATTCTGACCATGTTGTGGGGGATCCTCTCTGGCGGCCGCTTACCTTTTCGTTGACTTTGACCACGCAGGTCGTCTTCGATCCCGCGCAATTTGTGCATTGATGCATGCAGCAGACGGGTGGAGTATGTGCGCGGCGACGGTGGCAGCTTCTTCGCGGAGCGTGTGCCTCTTTTCGAAACCTGTAGGGGAGACCTCGCATGGCACTCGAGAGGTCGGATCGATCTCGATGTCTGCCCTCGACGTGCTGAAATCACGAACACGCTGGAGCTTGCCTCCTCGACACGTCCTGCCCAAATTCCGCTCCTACTAAAATCTCGACTCGTGGACGTCCCGCCTATCGGGAGTGACAACTCCCTCATCTCGAAGCAGCTGCTGCAAAGACTTAAGCCAACACTGAGGATCCTTATGTTGCGGAAGAAGAAAATCGACGCGAGCCGCTCGTCATTTTGATGAAACAAATTTGAACGCAAAAACTTGGAGTGGCGGAATATTAGATCGAATGGACGAGCGAAAACCCTTCTTCGCAGAAGAGCGACGAACGAGGAGGACCAATGCTCCAAGGTGCGAGGCGAACAAGCCGAGAAGATAAGGTAAGGAGGGACCAGACAATACTGTCCTATTCGTCGAGTCGCGGCAACTTTACGGCGCTTGCTTGACCGCGAGTGTTTCAGCAAGAGCGCGGTCCTCTCCGCTACCCTCGAGTTCGGCAACGGTGGCGCTTATGGCTAGGGTGTCTGCCCTAGGTTTTTTCTCGGCGGCTGTTGCTTTCTTCGTCTCGGCTGATAACAATTTTATCGCCCTCCCAGACATCGCCGCGATCATCGTTCAGGAGTTGAACGAGTCGGCACTCGCACGCGACGAGCCCTTTCCAGTCGCCGCGGTGGCCAAAGTATGTCGTCGACAGCTGCCTTGATCAGTAGGTCGATTGATTCGAGCTTGTCACCGCTGCCTTCGAACAGCGAAGAACTGCGAGCATCCTCTCCTTGGACGCCTGCCCGTCAGCGATTTTAGGGGAAGTTCAGTCGAGACCCAACATAGTTGAATTATTACAAGAAGGGATCGGTCAAGTTTGATAAAAAAAGTGTGGCTGGCCGAGGGGTTTAGAATATAAAAGAATCCGGCGAAATCTCATTTCGAGATAAAGCCGAATTTATTTATTCAATCGCTTTTAGGCAAGTTTTCACTAATTGCTGACGTGGCGTAAGGAAGCTTAGCTGCACATCAATACTAGGCCAAAAAATCATTCTCGAGGGCGTTTCTCGGCGCCATCGACTAGGCATAAGACCGTTCCACCGCGGGAAGGTCGATGTTGATGTTGGCCACGTGCCCACCCAAAAGTCTCGAAACCCGAGTCTTATTCACCAAAAGTGTATATTCTATCTATTCCCCTCGGCCACCACACTAAGTGACAACACGTGGGACGGCAACGCGAACGCGTGCCGCACCGTCGAGCACTGCACGACAATTTAAGCCGGCAATTGATTCTTCGCGGCATCTCAAAAGATGTCGACCACCTTGCTCTGGAGGATCGCTGACACCACCGCTATAGTTCTAACCCATCAAAGCGAGACTCAAATACCACAAGTGAGGTTTTTAGGAAGCCAACGCTAAGTATTTAATACATACTGTGGGCACGGTTGGCTTCCTAAACACCTCAGCCACAAGTTTGATGTGATTGTTCGAAGTTTGATCACAACATATTAAATTAGACTTGCACGAAAAAGATAGAAAAACTTTGGTCAAAAAAATATGCAAGTTTGATTACTTGATTGCAAGTTTGATCACAAACTTCGATCACAACGTTTGTTACAAGTTCTCGATCACAAAGCCTCCAAGTTTGACCATACACATGCATCAACATGCGAACACTCGCAGAACAACATCCACAAACAAGGCCTGCGCAACAAGACAGCGCTGTCTCGTCTCGTCTCGTCTCGTCTCGTCGCCCGAGAGCACACCCTATTTCGATGTTTATGACAGACTAAGGCGAACGAGCCTGGTTCGTCATTAATAGCGGATGACGTTGCTGCGGATGTCTATCAAACTGACTTGCCCTCCGCGGAACCTTTGATGAAGGCCGACACGGCCTCGCAGAATTGCTCGATAGCTGGAATTTTTTGTAGGCACGGAGCAGGTGTGCCTTTGAGCACACGCGACGATATTATTGTCTACTCGCACATAAAAGCCGCAGCCTTTTGTATCTTGCAGCACTTGAACCGGACAGCGCGACAGTGTTAACCATGTTGTTGTACACGCTTGCCCCTCGTATTTGCGCGCTCTGAGCTGCGACGGCGAACTCGGCGATCTCTCATAGTCGTCGTTTACCACTTTCGTCAGGGCACGCGACGTTTCTTTTCTCGGCGTCGTGGTCAACCGACGATGTTACCACAACGCGACCCGAGCGACGACGAAACCCCCGCATCGATACCGTCCTCCTCGTCGTGAAGTCGAAGGAAGACGTTCCGCAGTCACAGTGCAGAACCGCCGAAAGCTTGATCCGCCGAAAGCTTGATCACGGCGGCCCTAGTTTTGTCATCGAACGTCTCAAAGGCCCGTTCTCCACGAGATCTAAGTTGTGTCAAGTCTCTCTTTTGTAACTTAAAGCGAAATGGTCAAATAAGTACTTCGGTGACGGAAAAGGATGCTCGAGGCCGTCTTGCGGGTTGTGAAACGTTGTCGCTTCATCGCGTTCCGCCCGAACCCGGGGTCGGGCTCGTGGCCGGGGCGAGGTGCCCGCACAGCGCAAAGACTGGGAGGACGAGCATATTCGTTCGCAGAGAGCGGCGCCTTACGTCTTCCGGCGTACGTATCGCGGATGGAACGACGTTCAATCCCCTTCTGGAACGGATTCGGCCCGCCATCGAGACAGAGGACGTTGATCGAGCCGTCCTCCGAGGGAGGTCGGTTCGGTCTCCCCCGAGGTCCGACTCGCCACGACGATACGTTTTCTTGGTGCTGGTGGCCAGGTATGGAACATCCAGTCCAACTTCGGCGGCGAGTCGCCGGCTGAGTTTTAATCGGTCGGTTTATGTCGTCGTCGTCGGACGCGATCAGCGCACAGTTTCGGGTTTTTTCCGATTGATGACGAGGATGAGCTAATGCGCCTGGATGGAGCAGCAGCGGTTTGCTGCCAAGTCTCGCCGCCAAGTTCTGCGCGGCGCCATCGATGGTTGTTGCTGCTGTATCTGGATGAAGAACCCGGGTGTTAGTTAGCGTGGTCCACAATCCTCGGCGCTACTTTTACGCCCGAAAGAAAAGAAGAAGAAGGTGTTGTTTCTCATCAAACGCCGACCGCCGCCGCTTCACGTGGTTCGACATGTGTCCGTCACATCAAGGACGCACGATTCGCTTGCGCCTGGTCTGGGAGTATGTTAGCTCGTCGCATCGCGAATGGCGAGCTCTCGGAATAAAAATCTTTGACCTCGATTGGCGACGACAATGCTTTTACCTGCACCCACAACATGATTAAACAAAAAAAAAACGGTAACGACGACGACTTTATTAAACTTTGAGCTCAGCTCCCTGCGCATCAACGTGGAGTGCGCATTGGGCGAATTAATTAATTCGCCGCTGGGGCATGCTGATATCATGTGGCGCCCTCTCGAAATCGCCTTTAAGGACCGGGCCGCAGTTGTTGGTTGCTGCATTCGACTCCACAATTTCCGAATTTCGATGGACTCGGCACTGATGCGCGAGATCAAGCTTGGCCTTTCGGAACGCCCCTCTTATTATATCTAGACAGGGACGGCAGGCCTGTAGAGAACCTCCAAAGGGCTGCACCTGCGAAACTTGCCTCGGCCCCGACCACCTCGACGCCACAACCCTAACCCCGACCACGGGCGCCGCCGCCGCGCAACGGAGCAGCAAGTGCGACGATGCAGGGCGAGTGCACCCTTATCGTTCGTCGCCAGTCTTCGAGCTCATTTTATTGTAATAGTCCCCCTTTTTTTTTGTTCGCAGCGTCGTTAGGTCTGTGCTAACTTCTGGAGGATATTATTGTAGTCATTGTTTGCAACACCTAGGCTCAACAAAGAGCCAGGATGGATGAGCGCGGACGGAACCAAGGATGAAGTGAGAAGGCAAAGGAGATGAATGCAGAGGGAAACATGGATGAAGCAAGAACGCAAAGAGGGGCAGTAGAAGTAGAAATGGACGAGAAGGAGTGACGCAAAGAGCTCTAGAAGAAGAAGAAGAGGTGCAGAGGAAAGAAAAGGAGGATATTATGTAGTAAAATGGTCAAACGTGACACATCGATGAGGACCAGGCCAAGCTCGCGCATACGAGGAGGAGTTAAAAACCGATCTCGTCGTCCGCGACTTCTTCTTCTTCGTCATCTTCAATTTTTTCATCGTCGACAGACAAGGTAGAGGAGGGGCGGGTGCTTGCGAACGACGAAGAGGAGGCGGATGGAGTGGTGCGCGACGAAGAGAGACGATATCTGTTCGTCGACTTGATTTTTTCCTCCTTGATTCCGGGGCGAGGGTCGCTCGGTATTCCTCCACGAGGAAGGCGGGGAAGGGCGGGGTCTTCGAGCTCCTTGGAAAGCCTAGCATATTTTTTGCACAGTCTATCGTGCATCATTGATTTTGCTTTTCTGAGCGCTCCATTCAGTTCCCCTAGCTCCCTCAACAGCGAGGCGGTCCTTACGTCGTCGTCGCTCTCTCTCCTTGATTTCGATCGGGCGGTCCGTGATTTCGGCGATGTCTGGGCCGTCGAAGACACGCTCGCGGACGTTGTGCCATCCCGAGGGCGGCTCAGCGTCGACGCCGGCTTCGTTCCAGTGGTCGTCCTCGTCGTTCGGCGATTCGTGCCTCGCCAACCAATGCCTGCCAGTTTAACCAAATCGAGGCGCGCGGCGCTTCCTTTCCGAGAATGAATGAATGAATGAATGAATTTTAGCCCGGCGTCTTCAAGGAAGTGATGTCGGGGCACGTACCACACGGATTATTATTACCAGGCCTGCTTGGTCGTGGGGCCGTCCACTCGGGGGGCGCGACAATTTCGCAACGCCAACCGCGTTTCTACTCTTTCGAAAAAAAAGATTTGAAGCCGGTGGAGAACGGCTCTCATAAGGGTGGTGCAAACCTTGTTACTACAACGCGTTTATACGTAGCCCAAGTTTGTTGTCACTCCCTTGAGCGCATTCGTTTATTTATTTACTCTCCGCTTCATCCCTGTCGAGGGAGGTCGATTGGCACATCGCACAACGATCTTGCTTGGCCGACGGCCAACCCAGTACGATCATCGTGGTCTTCCAATAAAGTCGTCTTGTCGTCGTTCTTAACGCACCGGATTTAATGAAAAATTCGGCCACAAGCCGAAGGTGGTGGCGAAGCGCCCCAAAGCGTGCCGTCCCGTCCCGTCCCGTCGTGAACTGCGACAAGATGGAGTACTTTTTTTTCAAAAGGAAATGAATAAATTATCCACACGGAGTCAGTCACTTCGCGGTTGGTAGACATACATACATTACCCCACACCACGATCACTTTTGGGGGGGGCCTGGGTGGGTGGTCGAGACGACTCTCTCGGCGTTTTCTCGAAATTCCCTTCCGGGAATGGGCAGATCTGGAGAGTTAAGAAGAAGGCTAACGGCCTTGGCTAACGGTGGAAGGGCCGGAAGATTTTGCCAGTTTGAGCCGAGCGCAGCCAACCAAGACAGTGACGCTTTTGAGCTATAGGAGATGGAGTTGGACTCGTCGCTGCTGGGACGGGGAGCGTTCGGGCGGACGCATCGCGTGATAGAGAAGGGCGTGCGGCGCGCGATGAAGATCATCGACATCAACCGCGCTCGGAAGGTTGGGGTGGACGTCGAGACCCTCCGTTCGACCGCCCGATTCTTGTCGACTCTCGACCATCCGAACATCGCTGGTTACGTGAGAAGTGTTGAACGGAGTGGAGAGTTTTGCGTCGTGATGGAGTACGCGAGCGGCTGTCATCTGGGACTAAAGATCCGCGAACGGCGGGACGCCGCGACGTCGAGGTCTTGGGCGCTGCAGATCTTTCGGGCCCTCGAGTACGTTCACGGCGTCGGGATTTTGCACCGCGACATCAAGCCTGAGAATATCCTGGTCTTCGAAAGGACGTTGAAGTTGTGCGACTTTGGCCTGGCGCCAGAAATGACGACCGCCGGGCCGAATTTTCGCATCAACTACGCGTCGTCGCAGGCGGAAAAACTACGGTACGCCGCTCCGGACGACGTTTGGGCTGCCGGGTGCGTGATCGGCGAGCTTTTGACGAGCACGCCGTTGCGAGCGCGGTGCGGCGGAACAGTGCCGTTCTTCAGGAACGTCAAGGCGGTGGCGGACGTGCGCGACGAGAGCCGCGAAAGGGACGAGGTACTAGGCCCTATCGCGTGCGACCTCCTCGCTCTCGACCCGGCTCGACGTCCGTCGGCTTCAGAAGCCGCGAGCCGTCTCCTCCTCCTTCTCGAGGCCGAGCGGACGCGCGGCTTCGACGATGCCGCCCAACCCGAAAGGGTGCGCCTCGAACGAATCAAGGCGATCGAGGCAAAGGAGGCAGAGGCATTTCGCCTTCGCGAGGACGCGCGGCTCAGGGCCGACGCGTGGCGTTTGGCGCGCGACGAGCGGCTGGCCCGCACGCTGCTTGAACAACAACAACAACAACAGGAACGAGAGGAGGTTCAGCGAGCAGCTGAAGACCAGCGACGCGAAGCCAAGAGGCGGGAGATCGAGGCGGAAGCAGAACGGATGCGGTTGGAACGCGTCGCGGCGATCGAGGCGGAAGCAGAACGGATGCGGTTGGAACGCGTCGCGGCGATCGAGGCGGAAGCAGAGCGGATACACGCGGAGCGCGTCGCGGCGATCGAGGCTGAAGCGGAGCGGATGCGGTTTGAGCGCGTCGCGGCGATCGAGGCGGAAGCAGAGCGGATGCGGTTGGAACGCGACGCGCAACGAGACGCGGCGCGCCAATTGGCGGAACAGAAACTCCGCGAGGAAGCAGAGTTAGAGCGGATGCGCCGGGCGTTGCGCGAAGAACGAGAGCGCGCCGAGAACGAGAAGAAGATTGAGCGTCTCGAGCAGCTGGCGCGCGACGAGCGGCTCGCACACAAACTCCAAGAAGAACAAGAACGCGAGGAAGCTGCGCACCGAGCAGCTCGAGCCGAACGACGCGAAGCCAAGAGAAAGGAGATCGAGGCCGAGGCCGAGCAGCTGCGGTACGAGCGCGTCGCGGCGATCGAGGCCGAGGCAGAGCAGCTGCGGTACGAACGCGTCGCGGCGATCGAGGCCGAGGCCAAGCAGATCCACGTCGAGCGCGTTAAGGCCATCGAGGCCGAGGCCGAGCAGATCCACGTCGAGCGCGTTAAGGCCATCGAGGCCGAGACCGAGCAGATGCGCGTCGCGGCGATCGAGGCCCAAGCCGAACGGATGGAGCAGGTCGCGCGCCAGAAACGACTCGGCGAAGAAGCGGCGTCGCGACAGGCGGCCGAAAACAAACGACGCGAGGAGGCCGAGCGGCAGGCGCTCGAGGCCGAAGTTGAGCGGATGCGCCGCGAGCGAGCTGCCCGCGAGCTGCAAGAGGAGCGAGAGCTCGCGGAGGCGGCGCGACAAGCGGCCGAAAAGAAACGACACGAGGAGGCCGAGCGGCAGGCGCTCGAGGCCGAAGTTGAGCGAATGCGCCGCGAGCGTGCTGCCCGCGAGCTGCAAGAGGAGCAAGAGCTCCAAGAGGCGGCGCGACAGGCAGCTGCCGAAAAGAAACGACACGAGGAGGCCGAGCGGCAGGCGCTCGAGGCCGAGCGGCAGGCTCTCGAGGCCGAGCGGCAGGCTCTCGAGGCCGAGCGGCAGGCCGAGGCCGAGCGGCAGGCCGAGGCCGAGCGGCAGGCCGAGGCCGAGCGGCAGGCGTCGGAGGCCGAGCGTCAGGCCGAGGCCGAGCGTCAGGCCGAGGCCGAGCGGCAGGCCGAGGCCGAGCGGCAGGCCGAGGCCGAGCGGCAGGCGTCGGAGGCCGAGCGTCAGGCCGAGGCCGAGCGTCAGGCCGAGGCCGAGCGGCAGGCCGAGGCCGAGCGGCAGGCCGAGGCCGAGCGGCAGGCGTCGGAGGCCGAGCGGCAGGCCGAGGCCGAGCGTCAGGCTCTCGAGGCCAAGCGGCAGGCCGAGGCCGAACGGCAGGCGTTGGAGGCCGAGCTGAAGGCCGAGCGGCAGGCGCTGGAGGCCGAGCTGGAGGCCGAGCGGCAGGCGCTGGAGGCCGAGCGGCAGGCGCTGGAGGCCGAGCGGCAGGCGCTGGAGGCCGAGCGGCAGGCTGAGGAGGCCGAGAAAGAGGCTGAGGAAAAGAAACGACGCGAGGAGGTTGAGCGAGTCGCGCTCGAGGCCGAGCGAGTCGCGCACGAGGAACGAGAGGAGAGTGCCGAGCGGAAGGCCGAACGGCAGCATCTCGCGCGCAGGGAGGCCGAGCGGAAGGCCGCGGCGGAACATCGGCATCACGCGCTCGACGAGGTGCACAAGCTTCAGGGACATCGAGAACGCGAGAAGGCGGCGCGTGAGGCGGCCCAAAAGAAGCGGCACCAGACGCGGCAGGCGATCGAGGCGGAGCGGATGCGCCTCGAGATGATGCGCCTCGAGCGGGCCTCGCGCGAAGACCAAGAACGCGAGCGACACGCGAATCGACGCGAGGCGCGGTACGAGGCGCAGCTGGCGATCGAGGCGGAACGGATGCACCGCGAACGAATCGCGCGCGAACAACAACAGGTGCGGAAGCAGGTCGGGCGCGAGAAGGCGTCCGAAAAGTCAAGCGAGGCGTTGCAGGCCATCGAGGCCGAACGGCGCGACAGAATTGAGCGCGAGGAGACCGAGCGGCTTCACGTCTCGCGAAGCAAGCAGCTTCAAGATAGGGAACGGTCCCGCTGTGAGTCGCGGCATGCCGTCGCGACCGAACGGACTCGCCGGGAGCGAATCGCGCGCGAGCAAGGACAGGATGCGGCGCGGCAGGCGTCCGAAAGGAGACGACGTGACACGTGGCAGATCGAACGGACGCGCGGCGACGAGAAGCTGCAAGAAGGAGCGGTGCGGAATCGACGCGAGGCGCGGTACGAAGCGCACCAGGCGCTCGAGGCCGAACGGATGCGCCGCGAACGACTTGCGCGCGAACAACAACTTCGCGCGGAGGCTTCGCGGAAGGCCGAACGACGGCATGTGGACGCGCAGGGACGAGAAGATGCCGAGCGGACGCGCCGCGAAGAACACGCTGAAGTCTCGCGTGACAAGCAGGTTGAGGAACGGACGCGCGGCGACGAGAAGCTGCAAGAAGGAGCGGTGCGGAATCGACGCGAGGCGCGGTACGAGGCGCAGCAGGCGCTCGAGGCTGAACGGATGCGCCGCGAAAGACTTGCGCGCGAACAACAACTTCGCGCGGAGGCCGCGCGGAAGGCCGAACGGCGGCATGTGGACGCGCAGGGACGAGAAGATGCTGAACGGGTGCGCCGCGAAGAACACGCTGAAGTCTCGCGCGACAAGCAGGTTGAGGAACGGACGCGCGGCGACGAGAAGCTGCAAGAAGGAGCGGTGCGGAATCGACGCGAGGCGCGGTACGAGGCGCAGCAGGCGCTCGAGGCTGAACGGATGCGCCGCGAACGAATTGCGCGCGAACAACAACTTCGCGCGGAGGCTTCGCGGAAGGCCGAACGGCGGCATGTGGACGCGCAGGGACGAGAAGATGCCGAGCGGACGCGCCGCGAAGAACACGCTGAAGTCTCGCGCGACAAGCAGGTTGACGAACGGACGCGCGGCGACGAGAAGCTTCAAGAAGGAGCGGTGCGGAATCGACGCGAGGCGCGGTACGAGGCGCAGCAGGCGCTCGAGGCTGAACGGATGCGCCGCGAACGAATTGCGCGCGAACAACAACTTCGCAAGGCCGCGAGGAAGGCCGAGGCCGAACGAGAGCTCGAGGCAACGCGCAAGGCCGAGGCTGAGAAGCGAGAGCGCGCGCGCGTCGAGGCGGCGCAGAAGGCCGAGGCTGAGAAGCGAGAGCGTCTCGCGCGTCTCGAGGCGGCGCGCAGGGCCGAGGCTGAGCAGCGAGAGCTCGCGCGCCTCGAGGCGGCGCAGAAGGCCGAGGCTGAGAAGCGAGAGCGTCTCGCGCGTCACGAGGCGGCGCGCAAGGCCGAGGCTGAGCAGCGAGAGCTCGCGCGCCTCGAGGCGGCGCGTAAGGCCGAGGCTGAATGTCAGGAGGCGGCGCGCGAGGCCGAGGCTGAGCAGCGAGAGCTCGCACGCCTCGAGGCGGCGCGGAAGGCCGAGGCTGAACGTCTCGAAGCGGCGCGCAAGGCCGAGGCTGAGCAGCGAGAGCTCGCGCGCCTCGAGGCGGCGCGGAAGGCCGAGGCTGAACGTCTCGAGGCGGCGCGCAAGGCCGAGGCTGAGCAGCGAGAGCTCGCGCGCCTCGAGGCGGCGCGGAAGGCCGAGGCTGAACGTCTCGAGGCGGCGCGCAAGGCCGAGGCTGAGCAGCGAGAGCGTCTCGCGCGCCTCGAGGCGGCGCAGAAGGCCGAGGCTGAACGTCTCGAGGCGGCGCAGAAGGCCGAGGCTGAACGTGTCGAGGCGGCGCAGAAGGCCGAGGCTGAGCAGGTCGAGCGTCTCGCGCGTCTCGAGGCGGCGCGCAAGGCCGAGGCTGAGCAGGTACGTGTCGCGCGTCAGGAGAAGCAGCGCGAGGCGGCGCGACAGGAGACTGTTGGTGAAAAGAATGAACGCGAGGCCGAAGAGAAGTCGCGGCGCGTCGCGGTGCAGAGTATCGAGGCGGAACGGCGAATCGCGCGCGAAGAAGAAGAAGAAGAGGAAAGAGCGGCCGTTCGCATCGTCGAGCCACCCGAAGCCGAGAAGTTGCGGCGCATCGCGGCCGCGCGGCAGATGATCGAGGCCGAAGGCAGGTCGCGGAGGCGGCAGGTTGTTGCGGCGGTGGAGGTGACCGAGCAGGCGTCGTACGATCGCAAGGAGCACGAGAGAGCGGCGCGGCGGTTTGTGGAGAGGAGGCGACGCGAGGCCGAGGAGAATCGCGTGATAAAAGCCGAGGCCGAGCGGATCGCTTTCGAAGAAGAAGAAGAAGAAGAAGAAGAAAAAGAAGAAGCCGAGAGACGGCGGTTGGAATTCGGCGACGAAATCGCGCTGGAAGTTGAGGACGAAGAAGAGGCGGCGCACCGGTCTTCGGAAACGCACCGGTCTTCGGAAAGATTTATCCAAAGCTGCAACGAGACGTTGCGGCGCGTCCTGGAGCGTCTCGAGACGGACGACGTAACGCACCTGAATCTCGGGTTCAGCGACATTGGAGACCAGGGCGTGGCGCGCGTCGCGTCGGCCCTCAAGCCGAGCCGCCGTCTCCAACTATTGAATCTAACTTTGAGTGGAATAGGAGACGAGGGCGCCGCGCACGTCGCGGCCGCCCTCCGGAACAACTCGAGTCTCTTGACCCTCAATCTCTCGTGGAACGGCATCGGCGACGAGGGCGCCGCGCGCGTCGCCGCGAGCTTGGGGTGTAACACGGCTCTCCAAACACTAAATCTTTCGTACGTTTTGTTTTTTTTGTTGAAACCACTTCCCCGCAGAATGAACGAGATCGGCAATTCCGGAGCCGTGCGAATTGCCGAATGTCTCGAGGAAAACGGCCATCTCCAAATCCTAAACCTCTCGTGCGCCTTTTTCTTTTTTTCGTTTAACACTTTAAAAAACAGAAAAAATAAAATTCGCGACGACGGCGCGTCGCGCTTGATCCTCGCCCTCGAGAACAACCAGACCCTCAACACCCTCTACCTCGCGTAAGCTCTGTCGCCTGGCGTTTCAAAAGAATTCCCCTCCAACAGGCTCAACCCGTTCAACGACGATCTGGACCGCCAGCTCGAGGAAGTCGCTAAAAAAATGGACAGGCAAATTTTCAATCGGAGCTTTTTGTCAAAGTGAAGCGACTCTTCTTTTTTTTTTGGGTGTTTATTTTTTCAAAGCCGACTGATGATGCTTTTTTGATGATGGTTTCTACCCTTTTTTCCAGTACGGGATTTCGCTATATATTAGGCCACCACCACCACATTTTCGTCTTTTGTTTTTGAGATTTTAACCCCCGAGACACCACGCAACCGAAAAAAAAAAAAACAAAAAAAAACTAAAAAAAATTTTAACACCCGAGACACCACGCAACCGAAAAAAAACCAAAAACTGTCGGTCGACGTCGATATTTTTCGTCCGTCCCCCCAAGCCAGCACATTCTTGTTACTTTTGTAGAGAGAGAAAGAAAGGAATCTGCTGACCCCCCTTATTCCGTCCGTCGAGAACGCCGCGCGCTCTTCTTCTTCTTCTTCTTCTTCTTCTTCTTCCCATTTCACCAAATCAACACAGTTGTTCTTTTACTCGCCAAACACGTTTGTAAGAAATTTAATTACCTAATACCTCCTTTACCTACTTTTTGCAGAGCATTTAGCATAAAGTAAGTCACCTGGGAAACCATCCCGTCTCATCATGAACGTCTGGAAGGTTGTTTTAATTCGGGGATGCAGAGAAATCTGTTGCCTCTGTTCCCGCGCCAGCCCAGCCTCGCCACGCAAACACGCTTGTTGTATATAACGCCATTACCATTGGGCTGTATATAGCATATTTTGCACACGTGATGATCGTGTAACCTTGTGTGCACCTGTTCATAGCATCGTATTGTCATGTCAATGTTGATGTGTGTGTAATTGGCTAACCTGTACTCTCGCACACATGTTATGGAATATTTTGGGTACGTCCACTCGTACCTTCCATGGCAATGCACTTAAGAAGCTCCTTGAGAGCACCAAAACTAACCAGCTGCCTGAGTGACTACGCTTAGCGACACTACTCTGGACTCACACCTTTTGCACAGTCGTCAGTCATATAGACACATTTTATCCATCGAAAAAATCGATGAGCGTACATAGACACCGATAGACAGACCCCCTTAGAATGTCTAGACAGTGTCAACTGCGCGACTGAACCCACAGGTTCCCCCGTCAACTGCTATGGCAGAACACGCACCACCAGGAGCCGCACCCAACGCGATCACAACAGGTGCGGACATACTAAAGCTCGAAGCTCCTGTAGTTGAGTTTCTTAATGAAGGAAACCGGTTTCAGCTTCAGAACCGCAAGGTATCCTTGCAAATCAAGCATATCAAGCAATTACTACGGTCCAGTCATGCCGATGCTTTCCTCGAGTACGACTCGTATGAAGCACATACTCGGTCATGCAAGGACTACGAAATTCCTCCTCCGGAATCACATTCTCGATCGCGTTTTCCATTGGAATGGAAGACCGATAGGGCTGCTGATTATCTCCGTTTAGCTGTTGATGAATTTCCCCCCCCCCCCTGAGTATCAGGAATGGCATTTCGCCAACGAAGCTTTCCGACACTTACCTGATGCAGAAGTAGCTCAGCTAACTACTGTCTGTTACGACTATGAAGTCAAGGCATTGGGCCCTGAAATCAATGCCCGTTTCTTAGAAGAGGAACGAATCTTAAATCGCGCACACCCGAAGGCACTAGCTTTCGACACCCGTGTTCGTGCCCCTGTTACCATGTTTTCGTTAACTGCTGCTGACTGGCACGCTTATCAGAACACGTATGCTACATTCTTGCATACTTACTTCAATCTCGAAAGTGTTGGAAAACCAGCACTTGCGGCCTGGCCCGCCATCAATGAGGTATATAACAAAAGTTATTTACCCAACAAGGCTCGAGCCATTATGCTCATCGCCTTTAGTCACTACGAGTCTGTTACGACTACTGATGTGTCCTATTTGAAACAGCAATTAAACTCGGCTGTTTATAATCCTAACTGGTATGTCCATGTATTTATCGAAGCTGTCCTGCATTTAGGCAAATCTCTTACCAACTTAACCAGGAAGAGACTGACCTTCAATTCGACATTGGCACTCTTTGTAGAAAAAATCTATGAAGAGATACATCGGCATTATGCCGATAAAACCAGCAACAATCGTTACGATCGTGGTTGGGTAGATTGGTGTTATATGTACGAAACCCGATCTTCATCTCGGCCTGTGCCAGAAGCTGAACGATTGTGTCACCCTACCATCCCTAGCTACATTTTAGAATATGCATTAGACCTTTACAATGTAGTATCAAATGGGTCGAACAAAAGACGCTTAGAACGCCCTGTTTCTTGGCAAAACCCTTTGTCGAAGGTTTATCAACTCAACCAAAGCCAAAGTTACTACTTACACATACTTTGGACTCATCGGACAAAAGTCTGACTCAAACTGCTAACACACTTCGTCCCAACCTGGTACATCTTCCACGTTTAATGCTAGACGCTTGCGTAACTCTAATGATGCTCGCCAGCCTTTCTCTCGCAGCGATTTATCGTATTATCGTCCTGGTGATTCTTACGTCACCAAGAAAACTGCCGGACAGTCCCATGACCGTCCACTTTACCCCCGCACTTTTGACAGGTCCTCTCGGTCTAACATGAAATTATTAGATCGAACAAACCACACCTTAAACACCCTGCGAGAACAGTGTAGCGAACTCACGAAACATGTGACAGATAATGATACCACGACTCAGCTACAACATAATATCAACAAGTTATTTGAGACTCTGTTACAATCAGCTGACATTCTGTCAACGACATCTACTGAGGACAACCGTAGTTTACTTCGTCTTAACGAATAGCTCATGTTTGCAGAAAACACCATTTATGATGTAGACGTTCATCTATCCTCGACCGAAAAGTCGTTAAACTACGTGGAGCCACAACACCATACTGTCGTTACCGCTCCCACCCCAACAACAACTCCTCCTACTACAAACACACAGGGTAATCCTTCCAACACTGTGTCTAACCTCTTTACCGCTTCCGCCATCTCGGCTTTTTTTACCACCAGCATTATTGTCCTCGCTATCCTCACAGGTCCAATCTGCCCTCAACACACCATCACAAGCCGAAAACAAAAGGGATGCCGATCATACTTCGCTATCGTCATTTGATGAAAAGCACGGCATGGCTGATGAGGCTGACGAACCATCACCACCTGTTCAACCGATTATTATTCGAGCGAATCTGTTATTGCGGAAGAACTTCTTTACAGCCAGCCTCTCCACTACTTGCCCACATTCGAAAAACGCCTTCCTCTCCAACTACATGAAGGTAAACAGTGTCCCTCCACATTGCTCTTTTCTATATTTTGACTCTTGTGCTACCATCTCATTGATGTCCACCTACGATTTCGCAATACCCAATCATATAATTCCATTGGACTCCACATACGCTCCGATTGTTATTCAGACGGCAACAGGACAACAACGGGCATCACACATGATGTTAACACGCAACATCGTTATTCCCCTACCAGATCATCCACAAGTTGGCTACGTTAAGATCGACTTCGCTTTATGTCTTCAACCAGTGCATGACCGACATCTCGCTATCCTGAGCATGCTCGAATGGAACCAGACCAATCTTACCACCGAGTTCAACGATCGAGCTGAGCCAAGGCTCAGCGCTGTCACGAGCCGCATAGACAAAGATGTACGTATATCCATACACTATGTCGCAGCTAATTTACCCGCTCTCCCTTGTATCACTTACAACATCGCGCGCGACAAGCGGCTGGAACTTCGCTCCCTTGCATTTCCCCTCAAGCGATACCATGAAAACAGGGAGCTACTGGCATACTACAATTACCTACTCCAACGAGTTTTACCAGATCGGCCGTGGATTCGCCTTTTGGTTCTCAATCTTCGGAAACAGAACAAATTTGTTCAGCAAAATACGCAGCCATTAAGTGGACTACTCGCACGGCCAGTTTTTCTCTCACAAGAGTCCAATCTCCGCAAACCCTCTGTCATGTTACTTTGTTCTGGTTTGTCAACTCCGGCGTTCCTGTCTCAAGCCACTAATGACTTAGGCTTAAATATCAATGTAAAAGTTGTTGTTGAGTCTGATGATACGCTTGCTCGTATGTTACGCCACCGTTTTCCTACTGTACTATTCTTTGAATCTCTCCCCGCCTTTATTAACCACCTTCACCTAATCTCACCAGAGGAAAGGCGCACATTCTATTGTGATATAATTGAGATCACTCCTCCCTGCACAAACAGGAATTTACTAAAACAGCATAAGACAGAAGACTTACACCGCCTGCTGGACGATTCTCTTTTCGACAGCATGCTGTCTGTCATCAAACTACTCCAGCCCTTGGTACTACTGGCTGAGATGACGCCTCCGCATAAGTACTGTCACCAAGACCACATCACAGTGGCCAACCTTATCTATACTACCCGTGATTACTGTGTCGATGTTGTTGATAGGTTCCCGACCTACCTCTGTGGCGACTACCAATCTAGAGAAATATGGATATGCATCGCACGCAGATATTCTACTGGACCAATTAAACTATCATCGTGGCCCATCCTCCATCCACGACCCTTCCTAAAGATCGTGGATGATCTACAAGCTATTCCCAAGCGCCTTTGGCTACCTAACCACATATCCAAAGACTGGATCCGGGTGTTCCCCGATCCTCCATATATCCCCGTTCCTAAAACGTTTGCACGTTACTCTCGCACAGGTTCTGTTCAGCTTACTATGGCTGACCTTGAATCCCTCAATATGTTACTGCTTCGCCTTCACTCACAACAGGCTCACGAGCAACGTACTCACTCTGTTCAATCCGAGTGTACTTATCATCAGTTGTGCTTTAAACGCTCCTCTATGGAGCCACTACCCAATGCAACACATCCTATACACGTCAAGATTTTACAATTCTCTATAACGTGTTTACAAGCATACATACTAACTCACCCATTCCTGTGTCCTATTACATAACCGTTTTCGAAACTAACCAACCGTCACACAGGTTATTACTTACAACCTCATCAACATCACACAACTCCTACTTCTTAACTGGTGGCCACCATTCCGACGGCAACCTCACCATAGAGAACGCCACCACCAAACATCAAACTCCCATCAACGCCTTTGGAAGCACGTATACGTTCACTGCTTCCGACATCCCCCGCGACCGGGACAGGTCCATATATTTGGAGCCGTTTATGGGTTACTTGTGGATAGTCCAAGCCCTTCCCCAAGTTGGCTCCGCTACCACCTATGGCACCGCCATACAAAACCTCGTGTCCAGATGCGCTCTCGTGATGCCTGGCTGCCTTACCTACAAGGCCACCGACAACTCTTTCGATTACAAGGATTCTCATTTTGCTCTGGAAGATCATCACCTATCTCATAGTCGCTATATAGGGTATCTTCGTGGAAGTGACCGCAAACTCGGCTCTAAAATCCAATGCTTGCTCCATTGCCAACCGTCCGAGGGTATGCCAATATTATTTTACTCGACCCTCGCAACGGGAAATTACGCTACCCCACTCGACCGGAGTTGATTCGTGCTAACAACCACACCAAACAACAGGAATCCTTCCTCTTGTCTCTACGCCATGATCTTTGCTGTGACATGCTCAGCAATGCTCTGCTACATACTGCACTCTGTACAAGCACCTTTCGCTCATCGTCGCCGATATTAAATCCCTTATGTTGGACCCTACCTTCCAACATACTGCTGCCGTGACGAAGAAACCTATGTATCCAATTTCATGACCGTTGACCAAGCCTCCACCACGTGCAGCACAGATACCTTGTCTTTGCCAATCTTATGCTGATGTCTATTTCCAGCAACTGCTTGACCGAAATGTCGTTAAACTATATATCGTCGTCCTACGAAGATACTCGCTACTCGTGATAATGAGGATGCACCTCCGTGACCCTGCTGTGCACCAGGATGACGACGCACCGCCCCCCTGCCTTAGACACCGAACTCAAGTTCGATGTTCGGCGCAAACGGCACATTCCGCTCATCCACCTCGTAAGTCCTCGCACACGGATCCACCGAATATCTCAATGCCAAAGAACGTGCTAACGCTTTCACCGGGTGCATCACTGCCCCGACAACGTCGCTGCCAAGGCACCCAACGTACTTGCTCGCCCTGGATTCTCTGCTTCTGACATACCATATCGCGACTTATGCACCGACTGCATCGCACAACAAGCGCCACCCGCACAAGCATTTCAATGCGACCTTCCTCTTTGAGCAAACCCACAAAGCCGGTGAAGTCTGGCGTGCGACGGCGGCTATGTGACCATCCCATCCGAATGGGAGGCTTCACACATATCATCGTCTTCAGGAGCTCATTTCGAAATTTCTTGGTGTACTTTACACGCACCACCAACGCCACGGAGTTCACTCAAGCTCTGATTTTGTGTATGACTTCTGTCGTACACAACTCAATGTGCACGCACCCTCTACTCCGATTTATCTGCCTTACTTTAGCCAGCACATTACCTCCCCGTACCGCGTCGATAAGGGCATTCAACTCATTGCCTTCCCGCCGTACATGCACCACTTTAACTTTGAAGTTGAGTCTGCCATCGGTTTCATCGCCTCCGCCTCTCAACTCGCCTTCGTTCTCTCCTTAATGCTCACTATCGTGGCGCCATCGTGGAACCAGCCATCATGTTCCCATGGGCGGTGATACACACCGTTCAAAGCTATAACCTTCTCCCGAACGCCACGCTCGAGCGCATTCATCATGCTATTCTGAGTCCGCAACAGCTACTACAACCAACTCAGCACTCCCCAACACGATATGCTCAAGATTTTGGCGCTGAATGTTACCTCCTATTGGAGCCCCATGAACACCGGAACCGTGCCGCCGCAAACTGTATCTCTGTTGCGCCAACGCACAAAACCCGCTCGTCTCCCCACGCGTCGACCATCTCGCTGACGTCGTCCTGAAAACGGACAAATTGTGTTTCGTCCAAGCTGCAACCTCGCATGTTGCAGCATCCTGATCCTGAACTAGCTCCTCCGCCACACGCTCCTTCCGCACCTTTCTCGCTCACACCCCACACCACTATCCAATCCATGTCATTCAGAGGGGACGATCCTCATCCTCAGAGGGGGCACTCACCTCCTTCAGCTCCTCCTTCTTCGTCCCCTACTCCGGCCTCTTCTCCCTCTTCTGACGCTATCGCCGACGAATCTGGCTCTATGTCACCGCCGCCCTTGCTTTCTTCTTACCAAGACCTTTTTGCGCAAGATGACCTCATTCTTGTCCCAGGCTCCAAACAGCCTAACACTCGCAAGGCCACTTATATGAAAACTATCCGAGCCCGGTTACAAGCTGTCTACTATTGGTGCTTACAAAGCAGCTGGTGGCAAGCTCGCCGATTTCGCTGGGATCTTCGCCACCACTTTCTTACGTTCAAGTCTCCCGCCCTCTGCCCTTCATCTCCGTGGTGGTATCCTCTGGTCTGCTATCTGCTCAGAGGGGGAACATGCGTTGTAGCTGTCTTCTTCTCCCGTTGCGCACTGACTTACTTGCCCGCTACCCGCACGTCGATGGTTACTTCGCCCACGCTGGCGCATCCAGCATCCCAGCTGCAACCTTTAACTGCTGATGGTTCACCTACGTGCCTATTCCTCAGCCCCTTTTATCTGCGTTCACTGAACACGCTGCTGCCTTCGGCACTCTTCCTTACAATATGCACTTACGTACCTGGCGCCGACCAGCTTGTGATCACAACTCATCCGAGTTTGGCGCTACTTCTGCATCTCTGGCTGACTTGGGGTCACCTTCTGGTCTCTAAAGAGTTTATCACCCCGGTCTTACGTACCGACCCTACTATCCATATCCAACTGGAATCTGCCCTACTACTCCTACTGACGCTGTTTCCGCTTATCCCGAAGTTGCGCACACTGCCTCGACCGCAACGTCGCTAAACTATAATTCACCAGCCACTGTTGGTCCTGACGAATATAAGGTCCAGCGGACGTTTCCATTGACGAATATAAACTTGCTCTCCACGGTTTGTCGCCTGAAAACAGGCACGCCTACCTCAAGGCCATCGCCAAGGAACTCCACGACATTATCCGCTTTGGCTGCTTCAAACTTTTCCTTACCCGACGGTGTCTCTCGTCCTATTGACAGCAAGATGGTGCTGAATATTAAAACAGACTCTGCAGGCAAATACGTTAAGCACAAGGCTCGCCTCGCTACGTGGCTTCCTCATCTTGGCGCCGATTTTTGGTACCTTCAGCCCCATGGCCACCATGACCGCAATCCGGGTACTATTAGCTATTGCAGCAGCATACAAGCAATTGCCTGTCTACCATGCGACGTCCCGAACGCCTTGTTCAGTCTGACATCGATGCCAATGTCTATGTTCAGTTACCAGACGGCATCAAGCTTATCGACCCCGATGACGCTAAGTACAAGGGCCGACGTCTACCGAAACTGCTGAAGTCACTTTATGGACGGCAATCACCACCTTTGGAACAAAGAGATAGACGGCTTCTTCCGTGCCTTTACAAACGCCTGCATTCTGACTCTGCCTATATGCTCGAGTATCCGCACATGCTAAGTTCGTCGTATGCAGTATCTGTCTGTAGACGACGCAAGTAATACGTAACTGAACGAAGTACAA